>BMAV01009618.1:136398-169685 GCA_019973955.1 Trichonephila inaurata madagascariensis | reverse complement strand
TAATTATTAATGTTGTTCTTAACTTAATAGTGTTAAATTAATTGTCCAGTACGGATACATTTATAAGTGTACTATATTAGTGTAAATGTGCTTTTTATTTTTCTTATGTCCGAAAGTATTTTAATTGTTCACTTTTAGTAAAAAATAATTTTTAAAAACAATCTTTTGTTTTCAATTTTTTAATATGCTCGCGCTCCCCTAGGGGTGCACTCCACAGTTTAAGAAACGCTGCTCTAACAGGAGATTTTTCAGAAGAAAAAAGTTATTTGAGTCGGCAGACACTTTGTTAGATTTTGTGAAACTGTCTATACCAAAATAACTTCGATTTGAGATTTTGTATTTGTGTTACCAAACATTTTACTAAACATTTTTTTCTCCTAAGTTATTACTCTCTTTCATCTCCGGCTCCAACCAAAAACAATGTATAGGTATTTATGTGCGAAATTATACTTCACTTACGTGGTTAACACTCCTCCCATAACATAAGTTCGAGGTATTACTGTAATTGAATATTCCGGTGTGATTCATGGAGTGATATAGGAAAAAAAAATAGATGTTAAAACATAAACAAATGCTTCGTCTATAAAACACATTCAAATTTAACCTCGTAATTATATATAAAAATGTTGCAACACATGTGACTGAATAATTAAGTATGCAAATATTACAATTTGTCATTGTAAATAATAATTAGGCAAAGTACACATCACAAAAGGTAAGATTTTTTTAGTAAAGTAAATAAGACTATACTCTTCATAAAACATACATGATTCGGCAAATAACTAATCAGAAGTCCCTAATTAACAGACATAATAAGGCACGTTCCTAAACACAATATTAACAATTTTTTTTAATTAAATATGATAATCATGGAGACTCTAGTTAAGGTGCAAGGAACACTAAAATTTGATACAGCCATGTGTGATTTCTTGCAAAAAAGTGAAAAATAATAAGATAATATATATACACTGTATACACTAAGGTATATAAATTAATTTTGCGTCTTTTAAAGTTATTTATTAACAAAAAATAAACAACATAAAATACTATTCTCTTTCAACATTAATAAAAAATTAAAATTGTACATATATTAAGCATTCTTTACACATATTTATTAAGGTATCCGACTACGTTCGGAACCGTGATTTTAAAAAAGCGCATAAATGGTTGATTTTCATGATATTTAGTGTCACTTAAATTAGAATACATGTATAAAATTGTTTTAAAGACACATTTTGACAAAAAAAATTTATTTAAATACAATATTTCGGCAAAAAATTAACTTCGAATAACCTTTTTTCAAAATGTTCTCCTTTTCTGAAAAACGCTTCTATTATTATAATATTTTGCCTGTATATAGCTCAGACCTCTGTACAGAGGCTCAACTATGATTTTTGAAAAAATCTCATTATTCTTAGAGTTAAAACCCATTGAAATAATTATTGGCGTTTTTTTCTTAAAATTTCTCCCCTCTGTTGTCGTAAAACATGCATAAACCCACTTCTATGTTATATATTTCAAAAATTCTAGTTGATCCTCTCTACAGAGTTCTGAGCTATATGCAGGCAAAATATTATTATAATAGAAGCATTTTTCACAAAAGGAGAATATTTTGAAAATGGGTCATTCTATGTTCATTTTTTGTCGAAATATTGTACTTTTATAATTTTTTATTGTAATACTATTCTTAAAACAATTTTACATACATTTTATAATCTAAGTGACACTAAATATCATAAATATTTTCCATTTATAGGCTTTTGCAAAATCACGGTTCCGAACGTAGTCGGGTACCTTAAAATAAGAAATTAACAGCATAAAATATAAAAATTCCCCTTGAATATTGTTAAATAAAAAATCAAATGCTTAGATGCAAATCTTGTGTCTGCTGCGCTCGGCTTCGTATTTCAATATCAGTGGTATAATGTGTGACTTTTCAATTTGACGCCGTTCTGAACATTCAGTTGTTAAACAGCTTCTTTTGTGGCTTCATCATAATACTTTACGTACGAGAAAAGATTTGTTAGCATAGATATATATACAATGTCCTTTGTTAGTTACAACTATCTATGAAGTTCTGGTAGCTTGTCTGAGTTCCAGGAAAAGACATTCTTTGTCTTAGAGGTGATGTATTCTTCCACTGCAATTTGGATACCCTCATAATTTATATATTCGTTTCCTTCCGATGCCTCTTCGAAACGCCAAGTGACTTCTCAGGGACAAATTGTGACAGAAAAGAATTTCCACTCTTACAGACCTGGCTGTTGGCAAATCTTGGTCTTGTTTGCTCGATGGCCAAAGACGTGCTCACCTTTCTGCCCTACCTAGGGTGGAGGGATTGGCATGTTTCAGAATCATCACCGGACATGATTACCTGCAAGCCCATCTGTTTAAGATTAGCCTGGCTGATTCACCGCTCTGTCCTCTCTGTAAATCCGTGCCAATGACTGGGAAGCATCTATCCGATTGCCCCGCTCTACTTCATGTTCTTTCGCAAGACAACTAGGAAGTTCTCCTTCCTGCTAGAGCGACATCTGCTTTATATTGGACTGCAAGACGCCTTATGTCCGAGAGGACGTTGGCAGGCGTAATTTTTTATAAAAAATATTCATTTCCATTAAGAAAGTTTTAGAGAGATCTGAACTGATGATAGTTAGGTGGTGCAATATCTGGAGTATATGCTGTCTGAGATAATTTCCCAACCCAACTCTGCAATTTTTTATGCAGTGTACTTGTTGCGTGTCGCTAGTGTTTTCACTATGAAGAATCACATCCTTTCTTTGGGCCAAAGTTAGAACGTTATATTGAATTTCTTTATTCAAAACATTAATTTGCGAACAGTAATTACCATTTTATTTTCTTTCAGCAAATCATACTGCACTATACCCTTGCTTTCTTACCAACACCAGCCTTCCTTTCACCAGCTTTGGATGTGGTTGAAGGTGTCTCTCCTTTGTTAACATATAGTTTTTTATTTAAAAAAAAGGTTGTTGCTTTTCATCTACAGTCACTAAGTGGCCCAAAATGTTTTCTTTTGTGCCGAATAAGATTTGAAGAACATATCGATACTCTACCCATTAAATTTTTCTCGCTTCATTCGTTTGGCACCCAATGAGAGAGTTTGCACACGATACCATTTTAATGTAATCCAAAGCAGTAGTGTGATGAATTTCACACTTGAGTGAGTGAGTGAATATTAACATCTCACTGTTCAGCTACACGAGGGCTTTTGGCGACGGACCACGTAATTTTGAACCATGGTCAAGTTATGTGAACGACACCTGAGCTGGCAACCCCTCTCCTAACTACCAAACCAATGGGAGGACGTTTCAGCTCTCGACAAATTTAGCATGCATCGCTGCCCTACTCGGCGTTTCTTTAGTGGTACTGGGCTCGAACTCATGACATGTCTGTCATGACCGATACCTTGACCACTGGGCTACCGCAGCCCCATTCCAAACTGGAATCTCACTTCTGTAAAAGTTAATGTGCGATTTGTGCTGATAATCTTGCGTAGCACTTTGCCATTGACATCTGATGGCCTTCCTGATCTAGATCTGAGTTAATACTTCAAAGAAATATCACCCGTAAAACATTTTTGGCATGCTCGGACTTTTGCTGTGTCCTTTCCAAACACATCACACAAGATTTGTTTTGCCTCCATCGCATTTTCTTTTCTTTTTGGGGAACTCGTATCTATTAATTTTCTTATAAAAAGCACCTAAGTTTAAACTAAATACAGTGGTGTAAGAGTCCATATGAAGCCAAAGCCTAATGTGCCCATCTCAGTTTTCTTGACCTTGGGCACTGAGTTCCATGAGCAGATGATCTGTCAGGTTGTCAGTTTGATGCGAAATTCCCATTGTTTATTTCCCAAAAACAGGCTTGGTACTCATTTATCGCCCCACTGAAGGAATGAAAGGATGAGTTGACCTTGCCCAGCCCGGGGGTTCGAACCCAGAACCTGTGATGTGGAAATTCGATACGCTGCTATTCGGTCACTGGCTTCAAAAAAAGTATCTGGCAATTTAAATTAATAGAATCCGATTTAATGTAATTTCAGTTTAGTGCTGTACACTTTGTATTTCTAAAATTTTTAATATTGTAAATTAATTTTTTTCATCATTAGTACAGGCAGAATTTACTCTAGAGCCAAATTAGTTGCCGAATTTAATGTGGTTGAGGGTTAGTCATGGAGAAAGTCTATTAATAAAATTTTTTTCCGAATTTTAAAAAAAAATAACTGAACAACCGACGAATCGATCGGTAGGAGTTAATGGACGACGGATCCTAATCCACTTTTAGAAAAAAAAATATTTTAGTTTTCTTAGACCTTGGGAAGCAACACAATTTAATGAGAAAATTTTGTAATTAGAATCGAAGAATTGAAAAATATTGAAAACCGGCTTACCAAATTGAATAATCGATGATATAGAAGCCAGAACCTATGCCTGCTCTTAAATTTCTGAAGAGCATTTCGACTCAAAATAGAAGAATGTTAAGAAAGTTATTATCAGCAAAATGTAGGTAAAAATTTCAATTCTTGTCGGAAACAAGCTAGAAAAAAAAAATAAAAGTTTCCGCTTTTTATTTAAATGCTGCTTTAGAGGTATTTGGAAGGGAGGTTTCTAAGGAATAAAGTTTCAAAAAATGTCTCGAAACCTGTTTTAAAGGAACTTGGTACCATTTGAACTACTGTCTTTCTTTATGCATTTAAAAATTATATTTTAACGTTTTATATAATGTTTCTGTTCAAGAAAATGATACGAGATGAAATTTTGCACATATTATTCACACAATTTAAAAAATTTAAATGTTTTGAAGAAAATTTGGAAAGTATTAAAATCTTACTCCTTTTGTAATTGTTAAATTTTTTGACCAGATTTTTTTTTGTAATATTCTTATGGATGTTATACACAACTTTAGGGATCGATTTTACAATAAATTAATTCTCTTACATTTTAATTTTTTTTAAAAAAAGTATTCAGTTTACAGCAAAATTAATCCTTAACTTTGTTACAGGCTTTATATGCAACACACAGGAAAGAATGGAAGTGATTGCTAAATAGTTGTGGAAGGAATAGCCTTTTGAATGCACAAATGTTTTAAAAAACACAAACTGAGAAAAACCACTTTAAAGTTTATAGTTCTGAACAAAAATTATAATAAGCTTAAATAAACTTAAAATACCACTTTAAGGTATTAGATATATATTTTTCTTTAAAAAAATTGTATTTTCGTATTTTTTCAACCCATACATTTTTATAAATGATTAATTTTAAGAAGGTATTAATTGCACAAGAAAATTCAAGAAAAATGTTAGAAACATTTTTTTCTTCTGTCACGACAGAAAGTTTAGTTTTTTTCTACACATATATTGAAGTATTACATTTGTATGAAAAAACGTATCAGAAATAAGAACAGAAATTATGAAATTATTAATATAAAATACATTCAAAAATTTTACATGCACACATTTCAAAAAGAAGGAAATTACATTATTGTATTGCCTCGGAAATATTCTTCTTTATTTATTACACATTCTTTTTTTATAGGTATTATTTCTCTTTAAAAAATAGATTTTTTTTATCATAACCTTTTTTTTAGCATTTTTTTTTCAAAAAGGGGCTTGGCCGAATCGCCTAATTTGTATTCAAATGAAGTTTTATTCAACTTCTAACTTTCCGGCTTGCACAAATGATATATTAATCGAAATATAATAATGCAAAGAATAAGATTAAATAAAAATAAAAAAAAAACGATATGTCGGTCATTTTTTGGGTACCAAGTCCTTTTAAGGTATCCGACTACGTTCGGAACCGTGATTTTGCAAAAGCGCATAAAGGGATAATTTTCATGATATTTAGTGTCACTTAGATAAGAATGCATGTATAAAATTGTTTTAAGGACATTTTGACAAAAAAAATATACAATATTTTAGCAAAAAATTAACTTAAAATAATCTTTTTTCAAAATGTTCTCCTTTTGTGAAAAATGCTTCTATTATATAATAATATTTTGCCTGTATATATATAGCTCAGACCTCTATACAAAGGCGTAACTAGAATTTTTGAAATATATAACTTAGAAGTGGGTTTATGCATATTTTACAACAACAGAGAGGAACAATTTTAAGAAAAAAACGCCAATAATTATTTCAATTGGTGGTAACTCTGAAAATAATGAGAATTTTTCAAAAATCATAGTTCAGACTCGCTGGGGAAGTCTTTACTTCATATAAGCACACACACAAAATATTATTTTAGAATCATCTTTCACAAAAGAACATTTTGAAAAAAGGTTATTCTAAGTTAATTTTTTGCCAAAATCTTGTATTAAAATATTTTTTTTGTCAAAATGTCCTTAAAACAATTTTATAAATATATTCTTATCTAAGTGACACTAAATATCATGAAAATTGTCCATTTATTCTCTTTTTTATATTTACGGTTCCGAACGCGCGTATTCGGATACCTTAAATTCATCTACAGTTTTACCTTCGTTTAACATGCGGGGAACGATATGTTGATTCCCGATGTGAATGTTAAGATCCTTAGTCAATATTCATTGACATGACGCCGAGGATATCTTACCTGATTCTACTATTGTTTGAAGCTTGTTCTTACGTACCGCCGCAGAAACCTTTTCGATGCTTTCAGAGGTGCGGGAAGTCTGCGGACGTTCAAAACGTTCGGCGTCTTCGGTACTCTCCCTTTCTTCTCTTAAGGTATCCGACTACGTTCGGAACCGTGAGTTTAAAAAGGCGCATAAATGGATAATTTTCATGATATTTAGTGTCACTTAGATTAGAATACATGTATAAAAGTGTTTTGAGGACGTTTTGACAAAATTTTTTTTATTTAAATACAATATTTCGGCAAAAAATTAACTTATAATAACCTTTTTTCAAAATGTTCTCCTTTTGTGAAAAATGCTTCTATTATAATAATATTTTACCTGTATATAGCTGAGACTTCTGTACAGAGGCTCAACAATGATTTTTGAAAAATGCATATTATTTTCAGAGTTACAACCATTTCCAATAATTATCGGCGTTTTTTTCTTAAAATTTCTCCCCTCTGTTGTCGTAAAACATAGATAAACCCACTTCTAAGTTATATATTTCAAAAATTCTAGTTAAGGCTCTGTAAAGGGGTCTGAGCCATATACACGCGAAATATTATGATAATATAGAAGCACATTTTTCACAAAAGGAGACTATTTTGAAAATGGGTCATTCTATTTCAATTTTTTGTCAAAATATTGTACTTAAATAATTTTTTATTGAAATACTATTCTTAAAAGAATCTTATATACGTTTTCTAATCTAAGTGACACTAAATATCATAAATATTACGCATTTATACACTTTTGCAAAATCACGGTTCCGAATGTAGTAGGGTACCTTAAATGTCAGTGCCACTCAAAAGCTTGCGTTCGCGATAATGTGTCACAACCTTATATATGCTTCAAAATTTCGTAAGTCTCCATAGCACTTTTTCCCAAACAAACACAGAATTTAGTATTCATTATTTGCTCAACAAACGAAAATTCTTTTAACCGCTGACGACCAAGGTCATTAGCTTACAAAATACGATGCCATGGCAAGCCACCGTCCACATTATTTGAAACAAACATTTTTTTTATAAAGGGGAATAATGCAATAACACAGAAATGTTATCGAAGTCACTCTACTGCAAAAATTTTCTACCTTATAGGCTCAGTCCTGGCACTTTTGAATCCTACATCGTATTAAAGTTTCCTTTATTAGTATACTTCCCTGGGGAGCACGGTATCCGTGATTTCACATATAGAATTCCTTTGTAAATAACTGAAATTATGTAAATATTCCATGGAATTATACCCCTTTCCCTCTGTCGAGAACCTAGCATTGAAGTTACCTAGGAAGGAGCTGTTATAATGATCAAATTATATGGTTTTGTTTCCTTTTAAGGAAATGCTGAATAAATACATTGGGGAAAATAAAAATCAATTAGATTTGGTGTAATATTATCGAAATTTACAAGAGAATAGAGAACAGAAATTGTGCATTTAATGTAATAAAATTCATTAAATTAAGTTGAATTAGATTTGGAGTAGCATATTTGCCACTTTGATACAACTAGCCCAATATTTTAGATCTTCAAACATAAAGCTATGGGTAGTAGAACTAGAGGACAACCAAGACTTCAATGACTGGATTCCATCAACACAGATTTCAAGATTATAAGGGTATGGTAACAGCAAGAACTGGTGACAAGGAGATCTGCTTAGAGAAATATACTGAAGAAGGTCAAGGACCATTCTCGGGACTTTTGAGTCAACGAGGATGATAATGAGAACGTCTATAATTTTTTTTATTGAAGTAGATAGATAGATGCTGATTTAAAAACATATAATATACTTATTGCTAGCTGAAGGTTATTGTTTTGTCTCAGGTATGTGAATTCTAATTAAATTTTAAGTTGGAATCTTGGGAGAAAAAAAGTCGAATGCTGATGCAACAGCAACACAGATGACCTGCAGGTTTGTGACTAAAAAAAAGAACTACTAATTACATTAAAGTTGTATTAGTTTAAAATAATCAATCAAGTAAGTAGAATGCAAGAAAAAAAACAATAGTCCGTTAAATTAATCGAGTTACACACATTTGAATTCAAAGTAAATTTTTGAAAAACTTCTTACTAGTTTTGAAAATCATGTTTCAAATTACGAAATCCATCTCCAATATTAACGTGGGGCTTCTTCGGTGCGTCATTAATAAACAACTAATCAAGTTGCTGTAGTTGTTCTCGTATCTCTGAATTTGGCAAAAAAAATGTATAAGAAAAAAAAAAGCTCTAGATCCCTACGAAAGTGGCAACAGTTAGATCCAAAGCGTCCTTGCTATAAAGCAGCAATTTTTAAACTGTGTGTGTGTGGTTCACGGAGTCTCTCATTTAATGTTAAATTTCCCTTCTTTTGCAGCCTCTAAAAGGCCTCTTGGAAAAAAAGTAATATGTGCCATACTAGACTAGATTATTTGTTCCCAAAGGAAAAAACTCTATTAGAAGGTATTTTAATCAAGAATATTGAGTAGGGGAGGGTTGTTTAAAAACGGGTGTTCGGGATGTCACACTGATACATAAAGGGGGAGGGGCGGTGATCGCAAATTTAAGAATCGCTGCTATACAGGATTTCTTGCAGTGGGTCCATAAGTAGAGTTAGACCGATCTTTAATGTTCTTGTAGTGTAGGCTGTGTACTTTAAGTTATGTATTGGTGTGAGTGGTTGGATTTTTGGACAGTTTTTGCACTGTATGTAAGATCTTATTTTATCAGAATGGATTTTCATGTTCTTGTAATGATGAGTTCTTAGTCTCCGCGATTGTCGATATTATGTTTTCTCTGGGGAGTCGAAATTAATCAAGTGAATAACTGTTATAAATATGTATTACTCTTTAAAGGATAAAATTTCTAAGCATATCTAATTTCTACTTTTAAATTCAATTTCGCTATGTCAAGGGAATATTTGTTTACTTATGATTGTATTTAAATAAAACCTATACCAATATCTTAAATTATTTGTATTTCAAACTTGGAATTCCATTCAAGATTAAAATTTAGGATTATGAAATCAAGGAAATAAAAAATTAGATACAGGATAGAGGAAATATAGAACTCATGGTTACTTTTTACTTCTGTGATAAAAAATAATATCCTACGTATAGACAAAAATAAATAAATGAATAAATAAAAAATAAAAATAAGGCATGTAGATTGGGGAAAAAGAAACCGAAACATTTAGGGCAAAGGTTTTTCAACAAGTAGAAAATAGTTCTGAAAGTTAATGTTAGACTCTAAATTGGTCACTAATGTTATTTCTATGTGTTATTGTGAAATAATTGTCTGAAATAAACGTGTTTTGTTTCATTTGTTTGATTTTTTTAACGTATTTAAAAGAAAATAGTATTGAATTAATTTTATAACAATTAAAAGAATATTTAATGTTTTTGAACCAATAAAAAAAATATAACTATTATCAAAAGAAGATTATGCATAACCCCTTAAGAACCCACCCACATGATTGTGTGAATTTTTGCGAACCAGACATTCATATACCGTCTTCGTCTTAATTTTTTACTCAAAAGATTCTTAAGATTTGATTATTTACAAGGAAACATTGTATTTGCTCTTACAATTATTTTTATAATGATTATTTTACTTTTTCGAAAATAGTGGAAAGTAGCTTCAGTTTAAAAGCTAAAATAAATACGTTACTGATCGTATGAAATATTTCGCAAGTATTCAAGGTGATTTAGAAAATTTACCTTCGTTTTACTCAATTCATTTTGTTAAAAATACTTATATTATTATTTCTAATGCTTTCTTTTACTTTTGGTTCTCCATTCTGACCCGGTATCGTAATAAAATCAAGTACGAAAGGGAGAAAACGGAAACAAAACAACAACAACAAAAAAGATAATTGAGAAAGAAAAGAAATTTCCCACGTTCTCCAGTTCCTTGTCAGCATTACTGGGATAGAAGTTTCTTAGTGATCGCGATAACTGCTTCTAATCCATCAATACTGTTTTCTCTACTTGTCAGTAGCATGTACGGAAAAGATTTCCATCTTACAATTTTTTTACGCATTCTCAACTTCCTTGTCACGAATAATTTTTGCAGAAGTCCATGAAAGGAAATTGCCTTTGTTTTATTGACACCTGTATTGACAAATTAAAGCATCGAAAGATATTTTTAATGGAAAAATGTCTTTTAACACTTACAAGAAAAATATATATTTGTTGGATAACAATTGTCAGTGTGAGATTGAGTACTTGAGGAAAAAATCGCTTAATTGCCATTAAATTAATGTTATGTTAACTAAACTACCATATTTATAAAATAAATAATTAAAATTTATGTATTCAATGCATACGTATTTTTATAGTAAGGAATTCAGCGATCTCAGGTGTGTTTATTTTGTCTCTAGAGTTGAAAATATAAACAATTTTCAATTAGGTAGAATTTGAGGTTAATATGAAATAAATGGAATTTTTTTACGCATTATTTATTTATAAAGTACTGATGTTTCGAATTAGACTAAAATGATTAAAATTCCTATTCATAATTTTTAAAATTAAAAGCATATAAAAATAAGAATTATATCTGTAAGAAATATTAATTAAATTTTACGCTTCTCATTATATTTTCTAAAATAGTAGCTCTAATTATATATAACTCGCAAAAAGTTGATTTGTGAAGGTCCTTATTACGCTTTAGTATTTTTTATAACAATGAAAAGATATACAAATGATTTTTAAATGAAAAAGACATACTATAATTATGTAGGGTATAAAGAATTTACTACTAAACTGACTCTTAATATGAAGTAAATATTGATCATCATAAGAAACGAGTAGAATGGTATAATTAATTTACCCAACTGAAATTATTTAATATAGTTATTCAACACATCACTATTTAAATACATCAGTTTTATCAAAATTTTTGAAGGAATATTTGTTACCTTAATTGTTTCTTATATTTCCTTTACGGGGAGATTTTCCACATAATTGTTAATTAAATACAATCGGTTAGGTAGGATAGTTGGTTTGTCGCTGGCCTTGTGCACCTAAGGTTACTGGTTCGAACCCAGTCCAAGTCGAAGGGTTTTCATGATGCGTACAATCAACAGTGTCCATGTCGTATGATTATGCGGAATGTTAAAGATACCTTGGAAGCATGTTTGGCCTTGGGTGATCAAGGAAAATTTGAGTTTCTTGTCCTCTTTTGCATCTTAGAATCTCAGGTGCCTCCAATCTTGGGGGCAAACTGAGCACATCAAAATTACATTGCAGCGATTATAGTATTCCACCTATAAAGTGCCGCACTTAAAAGTGATACCAGCTAGGCCTGCAATGGCTATAAATACGAATCCGCAGCCCTATTGGAAAAAACTAATTAATTGCATTTTTGCCAATTTTATTTAACGTACTTATTTAATTTATTATATATATATATATATGTCATATTTGAAAATTTTAGCTTTAAAATTAAGTAAGTAATAAATGAAAATAGAGCTAATTTTTACCATTGCGTAGAGATTTGTGGCTAAATAAGCCTATTTAAAGGTGGAACCAGCACTGACGAGGGATAATGCGTACTCAAAAAGGCTTAGCTAGTGACTCCTCGCCGAAGTGTTGTTTATTGTTCTACTCGGTTGCTCGCTAAAGGGACGCCATGTTGGATTTTACGTGATTGAAGCAAAATAAAGAAGTATTTTAGAGATGATGCCCTCCTCATTTTACCAGCAGGCCCAAGGCCTGACCTATATATATATATATATAATAAATTGCTGAATGAAGGAAGGAATATAAATGGTCGAATAATCATATTTGTAAAATAAAAGATAAGACAAAAATTATATTATATAATGGCAAAAAAAAAAACAAAAAAAAAAATTACGAGGAAAATAGAATGGAAGAGTTATCTATTTTAAATACCTGTTTTGTTTTGTTTGAATTTTCCAGAATTAAAAATACTCTTTTATGATGAATATATGTTTCTTTTTGTTAGAAAATGTTTGAGAGAGTACTTATTGTAGTAAAAATATTTAAATTTATTAATAGCTTAATGCAATTAGAACGGCTTCCGTATAAAATAAAATTTGAGAAGATACTGAACGGAAATGTTCTTCCATTGTTCATAAATTTATTATTCATGTTAAAAATTATTCTAAAATATCGCAAAAGAAAGTCTGAGTAGAGGCACTGAATGAAGCTCAGTGGCTGAGGGGTAGTGTATCACGCTTTCATGCCATAGGTACAGGATTCAAACCCCGGGCTGGGTAAGGTCGACTCAGCCTTTCCTCCCTCCAGTGGGTCGACAAATGAGTACAAAGCTTTGTTTGGAAACTAAACATTTGGGGTTTCACGTCAGGCTGACCACCTGGTTGCAACATTTGCTCATGCACCTCAGTGCCTCAGGTCAAGAAAACTGAGATGAGTAATATAGACCTTGGTCTTCATGGGGTGTTGCACCACTGAGTTAGTTTCGAGGCACCGATGCTTGTAAAATCTATCGTGGATCCAAGTCATGAGATAAACGTGGTGTAGGATCGAAGGGAGTGGGTTGCCGGCTCATGTGGCGTCCTAATCGTTTTACCGCGGTTCGGTTCAAAATTATCTGATCTGTCACCAATTGCCCTCGCATTGCTTTAAGTGCGATCTTAATAAACTCTCAGTCACTGATAAATAAACTTCCTGGAAAATATTATTCTTCATTTAAAAATGTAAAAAGAATAACAGAAATATTTCAGTTCAAATAATTTTTTTCTCTTTTAAGGTATCCGACTACGTTCGGAAGCGTGATTTTGGAAAAGAGTATAAATGGATAATATTTATGATATTTAGTGTCACTTAGATTAGAAAATGTATATAAAATTGTTTTAAGAATATTATTGCGATAAAAAATTATTTAAGTACAATACTTTGACAAAAAAAAATAAACATTGAATAACCTTTTTTCAAAATATTCTCCTTTTTTGAAAAATGCTTCTAATAGCTCAGACCTCTGTACAGAGGCTCAACTAGAATTTTTGAAATATATATTTTAGAAGTGGGTTTATCCATGTTTTACAATAACAGAGGGGATAAATTTTAAGAAAAAACGCCGATAATTATTTCAATGGGTTGTAACTCTGAAAATACTGTAAATTTATCAAAAATCATAGTTGAACCTCTGTACAGAGGTTAGAGCTATATATAGGCAAAATACTATTATAATAGAAGCATTTTTCACAAAAGGAGAACATTTTCAAAAAAGGTTATTCTAAGTTATTTTTTTGCCGAAATATTGTATTTAAATAATTTTTCTTGTCAAAATGTCCTTAAAACAATTTTATACATTAATTCTAATTTAATTGACACTAAATATCATAAAGTTTATCCATTTATGTGCTTTTTTAAATTCACCGTTCCGAACGTAGTCGGATACCTTAAGTATTTATGTCGTATAAATGCTTCAACAATTTAGAATATTCGAAATTGAAATGTTTAGTAAATTAATAATATAATCCGAATATTTTTAGAGGTCAAATAATGAAACAAAAAAGAAATTTAGAATGAAAAATGTTGAAATATTTTTCTTTTAACTGATGAATTAATGTAATAAATTTGCATACGAAATTTTGTAATTTATGATATTAGTGAAAATATTGTTACTTTCTGAATTAGATGAATTAATTAATCTATCTTATTATATTTTTCCCCTCAACTCAGACAAATATATATATATATATATATATATTGAAAAAAATATATGCCGAGATCAGTTTGATTGTTATAATAAGTACGTGTGCTTTGTATATAACTTGCATCCTAAAAGAATGTTTTTCTGCATGTTATTTCTAAAAAAAGACTAACCATAACTGACAAAAAATTTAAATCTTTAAAACTTAGTAAAAACGGCTTGTCTTGCATAATATTTCAATTAAGCCTGCCGTATAAATCTGTAGACTGTGATTAATTTAAAATCGATTATTGCATCATCAATCACTTAAAAGCTACATCACGTAAATAATTTAAACAAACTTATTGGCAAGCCTCTAAAAAATAGTCCTTTTAACACCTGTTATTAATATGTCAGGTGAAGTAAAACAAAAATAAAAATAATTTATTCAGTAAAGAAAGCTGCAACATACAATTTATTGAAAATAACTTCTTTGTTTTGACAGTGACCAAACAGTTTTAATGGCAGTCAATGATTGTTTATTTGTTTATCTCTTAACTTTGCGGTTACATACGATTTTTTCACAAAAAAAGTTTAGGTTTGTGTACTCAACTTTAGAATTAATGGACTTCGATGAATTAAACGCGTTATTAAGTCTACAAGTATACTAAAAGTAAAAAAAGTGTTACATTAGATACTTAACTGGAAAATAAATTCTCACTATTTTGTTATATCATCAGTTGTAATTTAAAATTAGTTGAAATACTCTGTTTGCTATGATAAAAGGGCAAGCCAATATTTTCAAAATGTGCTTCTAAATGCGAATATAATTCTCCAGTTTTAAACCAGTAATATATGCCGTATATTTTAAAATCTAACTTAAAATAACTATTGGGTCCACTATTGTAATGTTTTAAGAAATTGTAACTCTTAGAACAAATTTAAAAAAAAAAAAAGGAAAGAAGAAAAACTTAATATACTCGAATATTTTTCTAATCATAAGATATTTTTAAAGTAATCTATTGAAAGATTTTTTGAAAGACGTATTGAAATAAACTTTATTGTTAATTTCAATACTCTATATTGTTGAAATGAGAGCTGAGATATATGAGTTCCTCAGAAGCCAATGTAGTTAAGTCCATTTTTTGATATTTTCTGATTCTTGTAAATTTTGGCTTCTGAGTGATTCATATTATTTTTAAAAACATATCAATTTTCAAGATTGTTTGCTATTTTATATTACGATTAGCTTGGGTAAACAAAGTGGTAAGAATTCTTCCCCAATTTTAATCTCTGATATCTTGAAAAACACATAGTTTACAGAAGAATAACAAATTCCAGATAAATTATTTAAGTTTTTGTACTTAACCAAACTCAAATAATTATAACAAAAATCCCATCTGATTTTAGACTAATTAATTTATCCTAAGAAACGCCACAATTTTACACACATACCTCAATCATCTATAAATGTTTTATTGATTAATATTTTGCATTTACCACTATTTTCACAAAAGCAACGTTTATTTCTAATGGCTTTTATTTATTTCTATGATCTCTAAATATTAAATTATGTATATATACTATAAATAACCGAATAAAGACTTAAAAGAAAACAAGGATTAATAACATTTTAAAATTAGAAACAAAGCTATCCATTCTCCGAAGCCTTTTGAAATAAATTAACAAAACTAAAAATACCCAAAAAAGACAGAAACCGAATCAAATGATATAAGAATAATTTCTTCTAACTTATTGAGTGTATTACCCTCACGAGTACTATGGGTTTTTTTCCCTTTTCCAATGGGCTGCATGTTGGCAACTAAGTATTTGTAAACACGCCAAGTCCCCAAATGTGAAAGTCATTTCATGGTGGCACCATCTAGTAGCATCCTTCGCTACCAAATTTTGACGTTTGATTTAGTTTTTAATTCAAGATTTCGTTGGATGCTAAATATTGCCGTTATTTTAATTTTGAGAGAGCTTTAGACCCAAATAGATACTCAAAGGAACTTTTACATGCTACATTATCATATGACATACGAGCCTAGGGCTTTTGTATGAAGAAATTCTATCGACTTTAGCCGGTACCTGAGATTGTATGATTTCAACAGCGTGACAATAAATAATCAAAGCTTGTGATGGAAATAATAATAATAAATAAAAAAAAAAATGTAAGGTTTTCTTTTGTAAGTTGATCAATGATAAGTATATCTGGCAATTAAAGGAAATAAAAACACGAAAATATTTACATGACTTGTAGAATCGAAATAACTCCCATAACTGTATTCTGCAGACCAACTTTAATGCTTGAGTGTAAAAAACCAGATTTAAATATAAAGAAACAATAATTTTTGAAAAAAAAAATAATGTTTTGCCTTTAATATGTTATAAAAAATATTTTTTTTAAGAAATTTTGTTTTGTAATTTCTTATAAATATTGTTTGCAAGCAAAGAAATAAGCAAAAAAGAAAGAAAAATATTACATGCATTTATCGATAACTTTAAATCAGAATAGAAAAAAAAATTCTAGCTATTCTGCCATTAAGTGAACACGTTGTGATACCCCCGGGCAGGGGGTATCATCTCTTTATCCACGTGACCTAGATTTGTAGGGATTAAAAGATTGAGCACTCAAACCTTCCATAATAAAGCTAGTTTATTATTATCTGAGTGTATATTGAGCAATGCAACACAAGTTTTAAAGGAAAATGATCAGGAGTGATATGTCGTACGTAACAATTCTTAGCAAACAGCGCATTAAATCCTACTCACTACCTTTATAATAAATTAAGCTCCGAATCTTTATCTATAGCCGATTCCTGAACTAACTAGAATCCGCTCTATCATTAAAGTTTAATATTTTATCGCTTACTGATATTCCACGGCGAACAGCTACCAATCTTTATATCTTCAATTTAATACTGTAATCCAACTTGA
Source organism: Trichonephila inaurata madagascariensis (assembly GCA_019973955.1). Classification (NCBI taxonomy): domain Eukaryota; kingdom Metazoa; phylum Arthropoda; class Arachnida; order Araneae; family Nephilidae; genus Trichonephila; species Trichonephila inaurata. The sequence goes on along the minus strand of BMAV01009618.1, from coordinate 152,535 downwards.
TCTGACTACTAGGCAACCTTCTGTCTTCGAACCGAGCTCTATATGGCTCCTATAATACTTTACGGCCTCCAGCCGACCCCTCTAAGATCTCTGTAAGACTCTTTAAGACTTTCTAATTATTCCTCAGACTCTCACGCGAATGCTAAAGCTCCAATATATATAACCATTCTTAATCTGCATATCGTGTTTTCTTCTTGAGTTGGATGGAATGAAATGCCATTCTGGCCCCAAAAATTCCCCAAGAGGCTTTAGTGAAAGGCGTGATAAGTCACAACGTTATGAAAACAAATGTATCTGCAATAAATTGTTTTATTTCAAAAATAAAAAAAAATGAGCCATTTTCTAGAAGATACGTTGGAATAACGGAACTTCAAAACCGATGTTCGTTATAGGCAAATATATAACTATTTCGAAAGAATTAAATCTCTCTCTCTCTCACATTGGAAACATAATATTTGTTGATTACCTTAGTTAAAATGTAGCGAGCAAGTTTGACTCGTTAAAAGGTTGAAATAGTTTTGATAAAAAAAGTATAATCCTTCATTTTCTTTAGCATGAACATTTACATGGATTGTAATTGTTGACTGATGTTAAAAGTGAATACCTGGAACGCACATAACATATTTCTTTTATTCTCCCTCAGACATGTTTTTCTCTTTATCAAAAAAATAATTTCAGGTTTTACGTATAAAATTAAATATTAAAATAGATAGGCATTCGAAAGCTCTTTTTATAGTTGGTAAGCCTATCGCTTTGTTGCTTTCATGCCTTCTCGAATTAACATTAGAAAATAATTCAATGAAAAAAAAAATCTTTGAGTCCTTAAAATGTATAAGGATTAATAAATTATTCTATTTTTTTCTCAAAGTTCGAGAAATTGTTTTTAAAAGATAGTAAAAATATCATCTCCTTTCCTATTTTATAAATTAACAAATTATTTATTTATTGTCCTTTAAATTAAAAAAACAGAGTTTTTGTATCGATGTATACATAAGGATTAATAAATATGTGAAGGGTTTATCGTATGAGATACGAGAAATAATTCTCAAAAGAGAATTAAAAAAAACCTTTTTCATTTATTTGAAAACGATTCCTTGCTGTTTTGAATTCTTTCATTGTAGCATGATAGATGATAAATTCATTTATTCTTTACTAATATAAGTATTAAAATATATTTTGCTTATTATGAAAGGGAAAAAATGTGGCTGTACTGCTTTATATTGTTAAAAAAAATTCAACATTTTTCATTCGAAAAAGTGAAAACATGCGTTTAGTTTATCATTTATATTAACATTTAATGAATATTCCTTAATATATATATATATATATATATAAAATATAAAAAAACAAAAAAAGGAATTATTTTCCCTATCTTATTCTCTAAATTTGTAACTAAATTATTATTGATACAAAATCTTTTGAAATAATAATAACAGGAATTCTATAGAAAATGCAGTTGGTCTGGCAAACGAAAATAAATTATTGTACTGAATGTTAATGGTGTCTTAAATTGATTTTAATTTGCTCTCCTTAACGTCGTATTTTATTAATAATATTTTCAATTATTTTTATTATCTGTAAAAACCTTTCAGATATAAGTATCCAGCTATTTATAATTAAAGAATAAATTTTTGATAAATATTTGAAGTTCATGCTGCAGTTATTTAAAATAATTCAAGAAAGATGAAAGTAATTATTTAATGGAATAATTAAACTATTTTGACAAATAATATAAATTGAACCAGTTTTTACAAATTTTGTGCTGATTTTTTCTTTTTCTGTGAACAAAATTAAAAATTTCCTTATTTTTAATAAATATATTGCTTGCAGTAATCTGATAATAAGGTGTAAGTAAATTAATTTTCTTAAAGATCTTTATTAATCCTTATATCTTTAATAAGACATTTAATATAATAAGAATAATATCTTTTATAAGACATTTAATATAATAAGAATAATATCTTTCATAAGACAATTAATATAATAAGAACAATACCTTTAGTAAGACATTTAATCTAAATAATAAGAATCTCAGTGAAAGCTTATATTTTCTCTATAAATTTATTTTGAGCATATATTGTAAGTGACTTAAAACCAAATTTCATGAAATAAATTAGTTTACCTAAATATTCTTCTTCTTGCATGGGTGACTTGCATGGTTGGTACCTTGTCGTATCAAAAAGATTCCTCCCAGCCAATCTTTTGTTAACAACATACCCCAATCCTTTTTTTTTAAAGATATCTAAATCTCTCTCAATACAGTCATTCCATTTGGATCTGACTGTAGGCAGAGTACCTCTAAGTTTAGCCAGGAATATTTTTCTTGTTGTGTTGTCTTCCTTCATAGGGATTACATGGCCTACATATTTGAGTTTTTGAATTTTAATAAAATTTATAATTTGATCTCGCATGCTAAGTTTCATCAATCAGTTTTCCACCAAATATATTTCAGTATTTCTCCCTCAAGCAATTCAAGAGTATTTTCCACTTTTTTGCCATTATTTACATTTCAGATGAATAGAAAAGTACAGATATAATTAGAATTTTATAAAACAATCGTTTGGTTTTTTTCTTAAACCAGAATTGGATTTTTTAAAGATGTTTTTAATACAGAGGGAAAAAAACATCATTTCGCAGCAGTGGTTTTCCTCCGTATCTCTATCTTGATGTTATAGTTGGTATTTACTTTGGAGTCCAAATAAATAGAGACAGAGTAACAGTTTAAAATTGTTAAGAACCGATTTCTTAAAAAGTAATATAATCTATTGCTAGAACAAAGCGTAAATTTAGTTTCACTCTCTTTAATTGAAAGATGCATTTTTTTCTTAACATTTTCCAATGCTGCATAGTCTTGTTTTAGAGACGCAACGTCCTTGCAAAGACAGAAATATCTCCTACCTCTATAAATAGTTTTCTGTTAATGCATGACTGTAATATCTATGAAAAGGTAGTTGGTTCCAATACCAAATTCTCTTATTTTTCCCAATATGTCTCAAATATTGAATATTTATTTAGTGGTGTATCTTACCTACCTGAATACAAATTTAGAGTTCCCTATGATGCCTTCCAACAATGGAGATATTCCATTAAATAGTACATTAGAAAGAATTTTGTAAATGGCTTAAGATAAATGTATACCTCTGAAATTGGTACACTTGAGAATATTTCTTTATTTGTGAATGAGACACACTATGCTAATCTACTATTCTTCTATAAATACCTCAAGGTCGCAACTGACTTTATGATAAGTTGTATTTCTTTGAGTCCGTCTAGTCTTGAATGTTTGAAGAATTCAGAGGGAGTCTGAAGCATGGATGCTTTATAATTTTTAAGTTTTATTTATACCATTCTCAACCTTCAGCTATTGAGCGAAAGGTAACGAGATATTGGTTGTTGAATGTGTTACATTCCTTGAGTTGTAGACAATCCGTAATGAGAAAGTTGTCAAACTGTTCATTCTATCTTTGACTGGATTTATTTTTCATTCAAGATAATTCTATTATCATTTCTACAGAGAGTAATTTTGGGTGGTCCCAAACAATAAGTTCTGCTTTCATTTGACCCCAAATATGTTCAATATCTCTAAATTGGTCTGTTTTTCTCGTTCTAAGGATCTTTTTCTCTCCCTTTACTGCTAATCTATTTTCCTACATTGAATGTCTTCAGTACTGTTTGCTTAGCATGTGTCTCTACAAGTCATTTTTTTCGGGTGGTTACATAGCAGTCCTTACCAAACCAATATTATTCATTAGTGTTCCTAGCTAGAGTCAATAGTAGGTCTTTTAAACCCATTCCATTTTTTCTCAATGCTCTCGATAGTTTTAATATTCTTGGTTTTGATCTTGTTTGAAAAAAGAATTTAAAAGTCATATCTTGCTGCCAGAGGTTTCACATTTTCGAAGTTAAACTTATCTAGGTGTTCTCAACAGCTTTTATGTGAATCTTTTCTAATCTTTGTCATAAACTCAAAATGGTCAAAGTCAAAGATGGCACGACGATATGATTCAATATAATACGTCAGAAATATGCTTATTTTGTGTTATTCGAGAAGAAATCAAATTGGTGGCAGGTTTATACATCGGGATATTTTTATGTCTTATTAACCCTCTTATGATGAAAAGTGAGCTTGTTGTAATCATATATTGTTGTGATGTAAAATGGATGAGTATTATCCTATTATCAATTGGCATGTGTTAAGTTTAATTTTCCGATAGGCTTGGCTTAAATTTTGCATCTCAACCAATCGTACCATTCAAACTACCCAAAATAGTCTCAGAATCATTGCTGGGACCACTGGAACACAAGGATGGGGATATTCATAAAAAGCTCTTTTTCTTGATTACTCTCCTAAGTGAATTTATAAGGCTGCAGTTAAAAAAGGATCCTCTAACTGTATTTTTGCAAAGTCTTCGTGATTTTGAAACAAAATAAATGATGAGGTTTATTTAAGAATTTTAACTTTTACAAATGCATATCAACATTTTTTTTTCAAATTAGATACATGGACAGATGTAAAATGAGCAGCAAGCAAATTCAGTGAGTCTAAAATAGAAACTATATACTGACGAATCAAACATTATGAACACCCATCTGTTTTTTAATTAACTCGTCTATATGAGTCGGAGGGTACGTGATTAAGTGGAAAGGGTATTTAACTGATGTCCAAAAGAATAAAGAATCGTTCTTGACCATACTTTTGCAAAGGTTGGGAAAAGCTGCTGATCTAAGCAAATTTGAGGAAAAGAAGATTGCAATGACATTGACAATTGAAACGAGTATTAGGTTGTTCACGATCTTCAGTTATAAGAACTTATGCAGGGTGAATAAATGACAGTGAAACAAGAAACACAGTTAAAGATATTGGAAATCCCCATGTCATCAAAAAAAGTTATGTCGGAGACTGTAATACTTAGCAAAGCTAAAACGATGCCTTGTAGTGGTTCAATGTACAGTGTGCAAGTTCAGTTCCAAGTGCAAGTGTTTCGGAACACACAGTTCAGCGGACCTCAAAATGGATATATGATTGCGCAGCAAGAATCCTACTCGTGTAAGTTTGTTGACATTGTCAAATAAACCTGTAGTAGGCTTGGGAATATCTAGACAGGACCATGGATAAGAGGTCAAATTAATCAAGGTTTCTTTTTTATCACGTCGATGGTCGTGTCAGAGAGCGGCGTGTTTCAGGTGAAGAATTGCTCTCCCCAAATGCAGCAGGTTATACACAGGTTATAGGTGGAGCTATTATGCTTTGAGAACATTCTCATAGATGTTATTGGGAACTTTATCTGTGATACAACACACTATATAAACTGAGGACTATCTGAACTAATTGAAAATCAGTTGCACCCTCACATGTCGTCTGTTTTACTAACTGAAAATGGATTCTTCCAGCAGGAGAGTTACTCTTTTTTCAAGGTTCTAATTGTGTTGTAGTGACTAGGGAGGTATTATGAGGAATTCCGACTAACATCCCGGTTACCTGACTTATTGGATCTTCAGCTGACAGAGCACATTTGTGCTTTCATTGAAAGGTAGCTCAGAGATAATAACTAAAAAAAAATACCATGTCAGAATATCTCGAATTTGCCTGAACACTGCTTTGATATTAGGAACATGTCTCCAGTTAGCCACAAGAAGCTTGTGACATCCATGTTAAGGATAGTAGCAGCCGTTTTGCAGGCCTATGGTGGATAAACGTGTTATTTAGTAGGTAGTCATAAAGTATTTTGGCTCTTCTACTAAAGCTTTTTTCATTGACTGATATGCTTATACAGAGTTCATTAAGTTTCAATTAAATATGAAAATTATGTCTAAATTGAATTAAAAAGGCAAAAACGTTTCATTTTCGGTAAATTTATGTGTGAAAAGTATTTTTATTGATATTGAGAAAAAAAATATTTGCTATCGAAATATTTTATTCAATTAAAAAAAAACATGCATTTTGCCTTTTGAAATGAAATTTTATAGATTCCTGAAAAAATTACTTTATTGAAGAACTTTTAGATCATGAATTCACTGGTTTAATTAAAATTCAATTATATTAAAGCAATTATATGATACATGAAGATGAACATAAAATTCAATAAATGATTCTCAAAAGTAAAATTAAAACAGTAACACAAGCTTAAAACATTCTTTTATCGGAAACTTATAATAAAGTTATCAAATATTTATAACGCATGGTAAAACACAGTAAAGTAAAAAACTGAAATTTGTGATAAAATGAAAATTTGTGGAAAAACAAATAAAAAAAAATAATTTTAAGTCTTGAATACATACAAACATATATAAACATATACACCTATTTTATGAATTTCTGAAAACTTTTTATTTACGATGCTTCAATACTAAATCGAATTTAGGTCATGGTTGAGTACTGTTGAGCTGAACCAACCTTCGAGAAAAATTTTAGAGGTAGTTTTTGATTATGTTTTTTTATTCACTTTATTATAATAAGAGGTACATATAACACGGACACAATATTTTACCTTTGTCAGCAAATATAATTCCAAAATTTATTCTGCTACCCTCAAGTTTCTGTTTCTCTTTTATGCTAAATTCCTTAATTAAAAATGTTATTTTTTATCTCTCGGTAATTATTTAAATCCAGAATCAGTGGTGCATTTTCAGTTTTTAGATATTTAGAACGCGCATCTTTGTTTGAAGACAGTTTTTATAAGACTAGTTTTAATTAAAATTAAAAGTTAACGGTAGATTCAAGACTGAGGGTATACAAACTCCTTTTTTCCCTTAGGAGAATCAATTGTAAATGAAGATGACGAGATAAACTAATTTTCAGTAAATTTAAATATATAAAATAAATTCCGTATTTTAAACACTGTTTTGTTGGAAATAGAGATTATTCGAGCATAAGATATGTGAAAGTATAGAACAAGAATTTAGGTACTGAATTTCTCTGAATATATAAAAATTGCATCTGTAATACATGTATCAATAAGCATCTTCAATGCTTTATATTTTCTAAAGTATACTTTAAGGTGGAAGTTTACATGTTACATGTTTTTATACGAATTAATACTTTATTTTATATATAACATTTACACATTAAAAGTAATGAAGAAACATTATAATGCCAAAGAATGGTATTGAATGAAATAATAGAGGTGAGAAAATTGAAAGCTATTTCACTGAATTCAATAGAAATTTGTGCAATGAAAAAAATTTGGGAACTTGGAATTTTAATTTGACTTACAAAATAATGTTGGTGTTAATAATATTATTAATCGTAACAGCTAAAATATAAAAAGAAGTAATAAAAAACTTATAAAACATAAAATATATATAAAAACATTAAATAATCTAAAAAAATGTGTACAATTGTTGTAAAATAAGTTATATTTAAAACCACACTTGAATCCTTTCTAATGAACCGATCACTTCTTTAATTTTAAAAGAATTCATAAAATCTCTAGATGAAATTAATTTAAAAATTCATAATGCAGTTCTTCAATTAGAAAAATTGGTGAAAAATGTTGTTATTTGATTTTCATTAATTAGAATAAAGAAATTGTTATTCTTATTTATTGTATATTTTTGAAGAAAGGCACAGCATTAATTAAAAAAGTAAATGCTATTTGATTTATATTTGAGGCTTATTCATAAGAAAACAATATAAAATGTTTAAATACTTATGAAGTGGAGATTATATAAAAATGTAGTACATCATTTTATAACTTAATTCTCTCTATTGAATTTTGTGTACATGATGCCAAAAATTAATCATGAAATCATGTTTGCTTTATGTATTTCTAAATTATATTCAACTACATTGTGATTTATCATTATTTATTTAAATCGTTTTTTTAAATTATTTTTCATTAACAGTGCTTTTAAAAATATTTAAAATAATTCTCGCAACATAATAACACACAAATGTGAAATTTTCCATCGAAGTTTATCATAAACTATAAATAAAATTCTTTTTTTTAACATGCTTGCTGATATACAGGTGATTATCAAAACAACGGAAACACCTTAGATTTATAAAAAACCCTTACTAGTTTGGTGTAGGACAGGGAAGGTGAACCTTTTTGAGACGTGGGTCACATTTTGATCACATTTTTTTCAGTACTAGCTCGTGGGTCACTAATGCCCATTTGCACCAGAGTTCAGTTTAAAAATTTTTAACTGAGTATTTTTAAAACTAAACATCTTTAAAATTCAATTGGCTTAACGAGTAAAAATGGGCGCTATGGAAGTCTTTTTTCTACAAACATAACTGACCATAACCTAACAAATGGGCATTTTATCCGTCCGAAGAAAGTGCTTTAAAAATGGTTATTTGCCTTGGTTTGTCAAAGTTTTTTCAACAAGCAAAATGTGAGTAAAATTATACACTTCATTTGATATTTTGTAAGCATTTTTGCTTTATTTCAAATATTACATGCTTTCATAAACATTTTTTGGCATTAGCGTAACTTTGGAACTGTAAAGATCAAACTGAAAATTATAGACAGCAATTAAATTGTTTTTGTGTCAATGCAATGCTTAAAAAATACAAATAAAATATAAATAATCCACACAGATTAGAAAATCTAAGTAAACCCGCTTAAACAAACAAGTGGTTACTTAGCAAACGTGGGTCAGTTTAAAAGCTTGCGTGGGACAGTGTCTGACCAACGGGTCATAGGTTCGCCATCTCTGATGTAGGACTACCTTTAGCATGTGATACAGTTTGGATTCAATGAAGAATCAATTCATACGAGTGTTGAATAGAGTTTAGAGAAATATTGTACCATTCTTCATGGTAACATTATATAAGTTCTAGGGGAGATGCTGATGAAAGAATATCAATTCCGTATTAAAAGCTCTAAAATAGAGCATAATGGTTTATTTATGTCAAGGTTGGGTGATTGTGCGGGCCAAGGTAGATTTTTAACTTCATATTCGTGTTCATTAAACCATGATTAGGCATGTCTCTTTGCGTGAATAGGTACATAATCATCCTGGAAAAATTCATGTCCTGCAGGATATAAATTTTGCTTTATAGGACGGACCTGGTCTGTTAAAATTTCTCTAACCTTCTCCCCAGTGATCCTTCCTTTCAGAGTTACAACTGCTCCAGCAAAAACCACGACGTGGCAGCCCATGTCATGGCAGATCCACCTCCATGCTTCCCCAGTTGGAATGAAAGAATCACGATCATACGCTTTAACAGTTGCCCTCCAATTTTGCATTCATCCTGTTGTAGGGAAAAGTGCGAAAGACGATTCATCAGATCATAATACATCTTCCATTTATCCATCGACTAGGTTTTGTGAGCGTGACACCATTGTATATGACATTTGGCATTAACATCTATGCCGAGTGACATGGGAATTGTTGATTTTCTGTAAATGTTCTGTTAATGAAAATACCTTCTAACTGGGCAAAATCACACTGACAATAGAAAATCCAGATACTGATTGAGCTCTCCAGTTACATTTGATGCAGTTCTCTTTTTAGACATTTTAATCCGCTTCAATACACATTGGTCGCTTTCACCGAGCTTTTCTTTCCGTTCACTATTTTTCTTTGCCCCACTTGTTTTGCTGTGCTGTGTTTATGCTGCTATGACTTTAGAAGACTTACCTCTAGAAACGACTGAAAGTTGGGAAGTTTCGTCCACACTTGCTCCAGTTACACAGGCACCGTCAATTTGGTACCTTTGAAAATCCGAAAAATCCAATGTTTTACGCTTTTGAAAAATAAATAAATAAATAAAAAATAAATAAAATTAAAAAACTCCAAGACTTACATAATGTTAATACATCTACACCAGAAACTACCAGAACATATACATTTCTATTTATGTAAAAACAACAGCAACCCGGTAGCTGTTAATATATTTTAATGCTTACGAAGCGCGTTAAAAATGTCCCTTTGTTTACAAGTAGTTTTATTATTTTGATAACCATCTGTATATGTCCATTCGCGTTCGTTTTCAACAGAACATTTTAAATTACTATACAAGTACAAATACAAAACTATCGTATCTTATTTACGGACGAAACAAGGTTTTGTTCTAGCAATTGAAGAGGAATAAGAGAAGATGTATAAATTATTTGACCGTAGATAAGTTACTATATTATGTAGTTTGTGTTAATAATCATACAGAATATTGGGATCTGTTATGTTTTATGCACAGAATCTCAAAGCATAGTTGTATTATGGTGTAGGGGGGAAGTAACTAAATAAGATTTTAATTCACGAATTGTATTTATGGCTTAACTGTGTTTAAAAATTATATAAGGTTTACTGTCATTACATAATCAAATAGTTTTTATGAGATAGGTTGATCATAACAAATGTGAATTGTTTTTTATTTTAACATGAGTTGTTCCTATTAATCCTGAAAATTTTTAGAATATACTGACATGGAATATTAAAAAAATGTTTGCTCCTTATATTCACAAATCATGTTTGAAAAAGATTTTTAGCTGCTTATTATTTATAAAAATAGTTTAGTTGTTTATAAAAGTATTCATTTAATTTTCCACTCTTATGGTTTGCAAGGTAATAATAAATTTTGATACAACTTCTCGCATTATATAATTTGACGGATGACTTTTCGTTTTGAATAATTAATAGACAAAATATAATTAATCTTATTCAGAATGTTTTTCGTTATTTTTTTAAACTAAGAGGACATTTTAAATTGTAATTTTATTTTGAAATTTCTAAGTAAATTGAAAAATGATTACGAAAACCGACTATGAATTTTAATAAAGTAAATGCATTTTTTCTCAAAATTTAGGTGAATAAGTATTGTAAGAAAGTTGCAAAGCTCATTATATCACGATTAATAAAATTGAAAAAAATCTACTTCGCATCAAAAGAGAGGAAACATATGAACAATGCAGAAAATGAAAGACAAAGGAGATTTATATACTACATAATATAATTACATGATTCTTTTATTTTTAGAAATAAAAATATAATTTAATTTCGTTAAATTCAATGTTACAAAAAAACAATTGATTTTTATTAATTTTTTTCCATTCTAATATTAAAATGAAAAAATTAAATAAAGTTAAATTCTTTTATTTTTAGAAATAAAAATATAACTTAATTTCGTTAAATTTAACGATATAAAAAACAATTGATTTTTATTAATTTTTTCCATTCTAATATTAAAATAAAAAAAATAAATTAAATAAAGTTAAATTACAGTAAAATTTTATTTTGATTTTAAATTTTTTTACAATGCTAAAAATACATTATTATTTTCATAGTGTTAATCCTTTTTGCAGGTTTTTAATTCATAAAAATAAGTTCATTATGAATAAATTTAATTCAATTATTTCATTTCTTTTAAAAAAAATTGCTCTCATCTTTTATATATGCATTGTTGAAAAAGAAGATTGAAATTAACCCCAAGTAACTTGACTCAATTACTACTATTAATAATAATATAAAAATCTTTTAAGTACTATAATTTTATAAAGAAAAAAATCATTGTGTAATTCAGCATTTCTCAAACTGTGAGGCACTCCTCCCCTATGGGGGCGTGATAATCTTACATGGGAGGCGCGAGCATATCAAAAAGTTGAAAATAAAATATTTAAAATAATTATTCATTTACTGAAAGGAAGGAAAACATAATATACATTCTAACATAATAAAAAATGAAATATATATTCAAACAGATATAAGATTCTTATAATTACTTGTCAATTCCATGGGCTTTTATTGTACAAAGTTATATACAAAATATAATATTTATCTTGAGAAATTTTGTGCAGTGTAGAATTAAAGTCACATTGTAGCTTTTGTGTTGAAGTGTATTATTAGTGCATTCGGCACAGTTGTTATATGAGAGAGCGCGATGAAAATTATGACTAAAAATTCGATCGCAAATATAGAAAGTTTGTTATTACAAAAACAAAAAAATCATGATAAAATTTACGAATCATTGGACATATTTAAATGGTCATAGTGAAATATTTTTAAAAGTAAGGGAAGGAAGATCTATACATAAATTGTTTTTCGAATTTACATTACAAAATCTTCATTAATTGATTTTTCACATAAGAAATACGTAAGAAAAATGCTTCTTTTTGTGTCATTTTGTTCTGTTCTGAAGAAAAATAGGAATGAATTGTAAAAAATTAGTTTTTCAATAGAAGACGATTTAAAGCATCTTTGTCGTTATAATAGGAGATCAGCTTATTTTATTACATTTTTTGTCAAAATAGGGTCTGAATAGTTTGGTATTTTTTTCATTGAATTGGTTTTGAGTAAATTTTGAAATTATTTATATACCAATAACAAAAGTAACCATCGAAAAACAACAGATTGGGATATGAACTTTAAAAAAAAAAAAAAAAAAATAATAATAATAAAATTCTCAAATGTTAATTCTGTTAATAAAAATTATTTTTACAATCCTTTCTTAAGTTTCCATTATTATTACGGATTTAACTTAAGGAAGTATTATTTATTATTAAATATAAAGATAAAACGAATACAGGAAAGTAACTGTGCTGTTAGAACTTTGTGTTTTATATATAATACAAATTTAAAAAATATTGACAGTAAAATAAATTCAAAAACTGTAGAAAAAATTATTTAATTAGTATATTAGGTGAGAATTGAGAGAAATATTAACTTTCAAAATTCAGCAGAAAACATGGGATTGCAAATTATCCGCTTATTATCCAATTGGAAATAAAATATTAAATAAATTTTTTCAATTTTTATTTAACTAACATTTTGAGCTCAAAATTCAATGCAGAATGAGTAATTGCATGTCTCAGGTTTCGATTCGTTAACATGAAATAATTATTATAACAATTTATTTAAAATTAAAAAATTAATTTAAAGAAGTAAAATTTTGTTAAATGTGTCAAAGATTTTTTTTTATTTATTAATAGAGGATATAAAATTTTAGAAATGTTTTTTTTTTAAAAAATGCGCTGTACAAATTAAAAAAAAAAAGCGTTGATATATTTTATTTACACAGAAACCCTTTCCTTTCTGCCTCTGATTATATTCAATTTGTTTTTGTTTCATTGACGAACTAGCTACGCTTATTTATTTTTTTATTTTTTTATTCAACCACACAACATTTATAAGCTATTTACAAGCTCAGCAAAATTTAATTAATATTTTATTGGGAGCTTCGAATATTAGAGTCCTATATTAATGCTTTTGTCTAGCTCGTTCCACAGAAAGTTTTCATCTGCCGGTGCAGCGCGGCAAGGAAGAATATTTGCATTATTGCGCATGACGTTGCCGCGCATGCGCCAACAGCCTCTATTTTTAGAAGTAGCTACTTTCCAGCTTCTGTTAGCTTAAAAAATAAAGTTTTTTTTTTGTCCTATGTAAATTCATTTACAGTTTTAGAAAAAAAAAATCCCATTAATCTTAAATACATAATTATTTCTTAATTTCAGCATATTTAATATTTTTTCTTTTAATTAGAACCCTTAACTATTTATTCCCTTATATTCTAGCTAATCTTTCAACATATTTTTTCAGCCACTTTAATTTTGTATTATATGGAATATTTATTCATGATCAATAGTGTTTTTGTGAATGTGCAGGAAATCCATTCATGAATAACATTTTGAATGATAATCGTATTAGTTCTTCAGATTTACTTTCATTAATATGTCTAATATAATTAAGAATTCTATCTATGTAAAAAAGAATTTTTTTAGAAACATTTGTTTAGTAATTTAACACAAAGAACTTTATGTATACTCTGTCAATAATTCACCATTTACTAAAACACATTTTTGCTATGAAAGAACATATAAAGAGAGGTAAATTTTTTAAAATTTAAGTAAAAAAACTATTTTTTTATTAAATTTATTATAATTAGAAATAAATAAAATAAAATAGAATAGGAGCATGATTTTTGCGATGCACTGGCAATGCATTTAATGAAACATCCTGTGCTCACTATGTAAAATTTCTCTTAGTAGACGTATTTTTTGCTGAGAATTTTTAAATGAGGAAAAAAATGATCCCATCAAAGACATTATTTAGAAAAAAACCATAAAGTATAATGGATAACTCTCTAAATATAGGAGCATATTGCATATATTCTAAATAAATTCTCTTAAGATCTCCAGCTTATTTGTATTATATTATTACATATTCTATAAAAATCTATCTAAGAAATTACAGATGAATCCTTATCAAATTCAAGCTTTCACAAATTATTTTATTTCTAAAGAAGTTTTGTGAAAATTTAATACACAAGAATACTAGAGTAAAGTACGAGAAAAAATTGAATTAAAATATTTTTTTTTTAAAAAAATAGAAGGTGAAATAACTTTTATAAATATGAAATATTATTACCTAGAAGTTGTTTAAGAAAGAAAGAAATTTAAAAGTCATCTAATAGTATTTTGAATAAAAAATCTAATTGTATACCTTTGACTTCTCTCTTTCTGATATATATTTAATTCTTCTCACCTCTCTTTCTGTAAATCTCTTATCCCTTCTCTTTAACTCTGTAACACACGCACACATTTTGGAATTTTAAAATAATATTTTTCTCTCCTTTTTTTAGGTGCCTTTAAAATTGTGACATTCCTTACCATTAGCTATTGTTGATTTTATTAATAAATCAAAAAAGGTTAACAAAATTAGTTTAATTTTTTGTATTTCGAGAAACAGAAAGAAAACGAGTTTCGTTTGAAAATAAGATTGTAATATATAAATTATCTTCTAGAATTTTTCCTTGCTAATGTACATTATAAATAATAAAAAATAAATATTATATTTCGAAGCTTGAGAAAAATTAATAGCATTAATTTCTCTAACTGCTTGCTTTTATTTCAGTTTCAGTGTAGGTTATGTTAAGTATATGTTTAAGAGTAGGTGAATGCATGTTTGCTTAGAAATGCGAATTGTATTAGCAGGTTTCTTTGAACGACCTCTTCTTTCAATACTTAAGGACTTGATTTGATTTTGCGAATCCATGATCTGGCAACACGCTAATACGTTCTTTGTTTGATTCTAATGGATATACGTAACTTGCCAAAGTGGATCTTTCAACGAAAGTTCGTTTCTTGTCTTTCTTTGATCCAGTAAAGATTTCAAATTAGGTAGTCAGTTTTTTGTCAGAGTACTTTTCTTTTGTTCAAGAAAGTGTTGTTATGGATTCCTTGGCATTTTCAACAATTCTCTACTTTTAATGTTTTTTTTTAATTGTAGGAAGGACTTCTCTTTTTTAAATAAATTAAAAGACTATCATAATAATTAAGCAAGTTTATAAATGTGTCTATATGTTGTATGTATAAGAAACACCATCGATTTATTTTTGTTAAGTTAACTCTCTTACATGTACTACAACTCTCTCTCTCTCTCTTTTTGGAGTTTTCTTTTTAAAAATCTTTGAGGTTTTAAGGTATTCGACTACGTTGGGAACCGTGATTTTGCAATAGCGTATAAATGGATAATATTTATGATATTTAGTGTCTCTTAGATTAGAAAATGTATATAAAATTGTTTTAAAATTATTATTACAATTAAAAATTATTTAAGTACAATATTTTGACAAAAAATGAACATAGAATGACCCATTTTCAAAATATTCTCCTTTTGTGAAAAATGCTTCTGTTATAATAATATTTTGCCTGTCTATAGATCAGACCTCTCTTCAGAGACTCAACTAGAATTTTTGAAATATATAACTTAGAAGTGGTTTTATTCATATTTTATACGACAACAGAGGGGAGCAATTTTAAGAAAAAAACGTTGATAATTATTTCAATTGGTGGTAACTCTGAAAGTAATGTGAATTTGTCAAAAATCCTAGTTCAGACTTTCTGGAGAAATCTTTACTTTATGTAAGCGAAATATTATTATTTTAAAAGCATTTTTATAAAAGGAGAACATTTTGAAAAATGATTATTCTAAGTTAGTTTTTTGCCAAAATATTGTATTTAAATTTTTTTTTCTTGGTCAAAATGTCCTTAAAACAATTTTATACGTGTATTCTAATCTAAGTGACACTAAATATCATGAAAATTATCCATTTATGCGCTTTTTTAAAATCACGGTTCCCAACGCAGTCGGATACCTTAAATTAAGTTTTTGAAGAATTAATTGCTACCTTCTTACAGTGGAAAAGTTATATGTAAAAGAGTAAAATTAAATATGATTTTAATTTCTTTCATT
>BMAV01009618.1:58308-123644 GCA_019973955.1 Trichonephila inaurata madagascariensis | reverse complement strand
CCTAAGAGCCTATATTATAAAAGTGTTCAAGTTGTGGAATTTTATAACATTATTCGCGGATCATAATTTTTAAAATAATTTTCTAATAATATTTGAATGATATTTATTGACACAAGTAAATCTTCAAAATATATCCATGTATGTGTAGTAAATGTCTTCATATCTTAAATATTTCACAAGTTCTTTAATAATTTTGATATTAGATTCATCACTAAGATTACTAATAATATTTCGTGCAACAATTTGTAATAGTTTATCAGAAGTAGTAAAATTGCAGTTTTAAAACCATTATTTAGGGTAAGAAATTTAATCAGATTCTTATGAAATTCAGGGATGTATATCTCAATCTCTCAATATAATTGCTTTTAAGTAACGCATTTGTGACAAATACTATGCATTCTTTATTCGTGATATTCGAAATGTTTGAATTCAATTCTTTTTCTGTACGGGAATCCGATATCTCGTCGATCGGGATAAAATATATTCTCACTAGGAAATACACAGTAAACCAAACTATTTCTTGATTCTTTTCTGCTGACTTATGTAAAAAGAAACTTTCTAAGGAAGGCAGTTTATACACAGGGATGGGCATTTGGGGACAGTTTACGTAACATGACTTATGTCGTCTGTTTATTCCTACGTAAGACATAAAAAAAATAAAAAATAAAACTGGTAGAATCTAATATTTTTCCTGAGTTTAACATTGTACACACAAAAGAAAACTCGGAGAGAATTTTACTTTCAACGAAGTTAAAAAGGTATATTTTTCAAGTCCTCCAATTCTGTCGCAGACTGGTTTTTCTGTTGTAGTGAAAAAGGAAAATTGTAGAAACTAGTCGAAGATAACATTATTTGTGTTGACAAGCTGTCGGCAGAGGTGAATGAAACCCTTTTTTAAGCTCTTCAAGTTCAGTGACATTAAAATTTTTAGAGAGAAGCTGTCTGTACTAATTTATTTGTCAATGTTGAGTAAGAACTGAATAAATGGATACATGATTTTAAGAATATTCTCATTCACCCCTACTTTTTTACTAATAACTTACAAACTATGTGCATTTTAATGCAATTAATATAGCAAATTCTTAGGAAAAGAAGGAGTTCTTATTTTATTTTTTTCTTCTTGAAATTTCTATGAAAAGAGCATAGTAAAGTTTCAGTTTAGTTTAAAGCGTTTTAGTAATAGTTAGTGATCAGGGTATTTCAATAAAGTTGCTTTTTTGAAAAATGTTTGCATTTTGTAATACATTAAATAATAATAATAATAATAAAAAATTGGCAGTTATAGAGACTGCCGATAGAAGTGAAAATTTAGAACCTTTACTATTAAACTTTGAAATTTCATAATCACTGAATAAAAATTATCAACATCAATCCGGTTTTCACATCTATTGATACTCCGAGAAACAATTATATGCATATTTATATGGTTTTTTATTATTCAAATATATTACACGCTGTACAAGATCATGACAAAATATAAATATAATTCAATTGAAATAACAATTAATATACAATCATATTATTTATGGATAGTATTTGTATTTACTTAAGGTATCCGGCTACGTTTGGAATTGTAGTTTTCTAAAAGGGTACAAACGAATATTTTAAAAAATATTTAGTGTTTTTTAGATCAGAATACGCGTATAAAATTGCTTTAAAAATATTATTACAATAAAAATCCTTTAAATGCAATATTTTGGCAAAAATTGAACATAAAATTATTTATTTTCAAAATGTTCTCCTTTTATGAAAAATACCTCTGTAAAAATAATATTTTGCATATACATGGCTAAGACTTCTCCAGAGAGCCTGAACTAGGATTTTATAAAAATCCACATTAATTTCAGAATTACTACCAATTGAAATAACTATTGGTGTTTTTTTGTTAAGAATTATCCACTCGGATGTATTAAATTATGAAAAAATCAACTTCTAAGTTAAATATTTCAAGCATCCTAGTCCAGATTCTGTACAGAGGCCTGAGCTATATATAGGCAAAATATAATTATTATAGAAGCATTTTCCATAAAAGGAGACTGTTTTTAATATAAATAATTCTAAATTTATTTTTTGCAGAAAAATTGCATTGAACAAACTTTTTACTGTAACAATATGCTTAAAACAATTTCAAACGTGTATTATAATCTAAGTGACACTAAATATTTAAAAAAGTAATCGTTTTTACACTTTTGCAAAATCATGGTTCCGAAAGTAGTCGAATACCTTAAATTTCAATGTACTTGATTTTTAACATTATTTAATTGCTTGCATCATTGTCATCATTAATTTCAACAATACTTAGACTTTTAGTACTTTTAATTATTTCATCATCACGTGAGAGAGAATATTTTGATGCATAGTTTACCATTATTGGTTCTTGTAATTGCTTAACATAACACATAAGCCTGTCGGTGACGTGAACCCATAAGATTTCCCCCTACAAAAAAGTGCTCATCACTGCTATAGAAGTTTACACTTCTAAAAAAGTAAACCAGTATATTTATTTTATATTTTAATAGAATAAAGTAGTTCGAATAACATTGATAAGTTTTTTTTTTCCATTTTAAAAATTGAGTAATTCTCTGTAACATACACACAAATCTTCAACATTCGTTTAGATAACGGAAATATTGATTATAAAACATGTCACTTCATGGAATTTTTATTTTTAACGTTTAACACAGTAAAATTATCTTAAACATTCATATCCTATTTCATTAGCTCTAAACTGATGGTTGATATAGTTTATTGAAATACAAAATATGTAATATTGAAAATACTGCCCCAACAGGACAATGGCCAGAAAATTAGGCAAATTTCCGGCTAGGTGCACTTCATCCTTATGCAAGTGATATAAAATATATGGCTGTCTGGTACTTAATGAAAAGGATTTTAGGGAAGGAAACTGTAGAATGGGGAATATTCTTTTATGTGCGTTATTTATGCGAAGGGAATCAGTGTAAAAATTGTTCCCTATTCTCAGAGGACATGGGAAATGACAGAGACTGTAAAGTCACCACCAACGGATAGGACTGAAGAGGGTTGGTTGGTGTATACATCAACTCTCATTTTACACTCAATTAGTTGCGTCCAAGATGCATAGATTACAGCAAAGATGTTTAGGATGATAGTCTGAGGGAAGTTGATGCAAGAGCAATATTATTGCATATGGATTGAACCATTCACCAATTAGTGATTGTAATTACACAAGTTACTTGTGATGTTGTTTTGGGACGCTTTTATGATGTTCCCGTATAGATCAGAGTCATTATCAGCTGATTGGCTGCTAATGATCTGCACTTATAACATCCATTAAGACTGATTTTGCCCTACAGCGTGGACGATTCCTTTTGCAATGTTGCCTGGCCAAAGAGACGTGGACAACGGAATGACACTTGAAAATGTAATTAGACGAGTCACGCTTCTATTTTCCTAATGAGAGTCCACACACTGAATGTGACACCGACGGAGTGGAAGGACCAATTTGGATGTATTTGCGTTACGCCTCACCGTGCTATAACGTTGTACCATTGTTTGGGATCCCATCACATGTGATAGTAAGCCTCCTTTGATGTATAGTCAGAGTACTACGACCGCCAAACGATACGCTGATGTTGTGCTGCTGTAGTGAAATTCTGCTTCCTTTGGGGATACCCAGTGCTCTTTAATAAAAGGATAATGCCCAACTGAATACTACACACATCAAACAATGAACAATCATTCTATTCTAATTTTTGAACAACCCATCACGTGTTGTATGTAATTTTACATCGATATCTCTCTCCTGCGTTCCTAGGACAACCAATGGGAAGGGAAAGGAAACATATTCTCCAGAATACCGTACGTGCTTTCTCTGATTCTATAATTAGTGATAAAGCTTCGTGTATCTCCGTCCATAATGTTTCTACAGCCTACTGAGCTAAAATTGTTCTCGCTTTGTGTTAGGAGAATCGTTTCAAAATAAAAATAAATTATTCTTCCTTTTTGACATTGCATTTTTAAGATCATCTTAAGAGGGCACTGTGTAACCAAACTTCAAAAATATACCTTTAATTTAAATATAGATGAAGCGAAAAATTACTGAACAAAAAATGCCTTAATGAAGGAAAATTGTATTGTTTTCATTTACGTACAAAAATTAACTTTTTGATATTAACATTATTAAAAAAAACTTGTATTTTAATCATTTTTGTGGTAACAGTAATACTGTGTTAAATATCTTGCATTTGTTTTGCTTCAGTTATTGAAAACGTAAGGTAATTTAGATCACTTCCCATCGTCGAAATTAAAACTAATGCTCATAATTATAGAAGAGAGAGAGAGAGAGAGAGAGAAACTCATGTTTCTGATTCTCAAAAAAGCTTGGCAGGTATTATAAATTTATTTCTTTTATGGAAAGCTGTAATGAATCTTTGACATTTTGTTATAACAAAATTGTCAAGGATGGAATTAAAATAAACGCTTGTTTTTATTTATTCAGTTTTTAAGTAAGCTGCTATTGAAAAATAAAGTGATTATTAAATAACTAAACATAGGACCCATCCAATTATATTTTTATAATTAGAAACATCATGCACTATATGTCAAGTCTGATCTTTAACATATTTTGAAGTTGAGGTTCTGCTTGTTAGGGGTGTTTCTTTAATTACGTATATGTCCACTATTTTTTATTAGTCAAAATAATTATAAGGAAGCGCATATAAAGCTATTTTAGGAGGATTTTATTTATCATATAAACACATTTTACTATTCATTTTAGTTAAAATTTTAAATTTTGCTCTTAAACTTGTTAATTAGATTTTGTTTTCCTGTGTATTTTGAATGAAACAGCAAAAGTGTGTTAAACACAGTCCAAGTTTGGTTTAATAATTAATTAAAGTCATTTCATCAGGTGTTCTTATATATTAAAGTTTGCAACAGAGATGGTATAGTTAATAATGAGTTAACAGCTTACTCCTTATTTACGTAAATCAATTAAATAATTTAAAAAAAAATCCAAGCAAAATTTAAAATGATAATTTAGCAACAGATTTTATCTTTATACACATGAATAGCTGTGAACACGTAATGTCTATAATGTAAAATACGACGCATTCGGAAGGAGTTTTCGGAATGAACTAAATTTGAATTCGTTTTACATCGATCTTTGAAGTAATATTAGGGATAGTAGAGAGAGCGGCGATTTTTTTATAACTCTGAGTTTTAGTCAAGTGACGTGGAATATACCTGAGCTGTGGTACCTCACTCTCTAAACTTACACACTGTATTAATGTAATTCAATGTAAGAGCAAGTGCTTCGTCAGATTTAACGTGCAAGGACCCCTGAATGTCGGTTTTTTGGTGCACCGAAACTCAATTACTTCGCTATCGTGGCCACATCTGATTGGGAAGGAATTATGGATGTGATGTAACATGCTGTAATAGAAAATACAAATTACAAACTTTCACTACCAACTATTAGCTAGGAATTCCAATTTAGAAAATCCGAATTGTGTATAACAGCTGAGAGCGAGAGCAATCTAATACTAAAGAATAACTTCCATGCAACGATCATTCCATTAGTTGCATTTGAAAGAATATAAGTACAGGGATTGACATATATTTATATATAAATTACAAAATCAGTCGACCTTTTCATTTTAGTGATCAACGTACTTGTGCTCATTGCTCCTTGTGAACGATCAAATATGTTACTAGAACTACAGTAATTTCAGTGATTATCAGTAGGCGATTCAGTGAACGGAAGAGGAGAGACCATTGGCCGATTTCACTCCAACATTGCGCATCCCCAGGAACGTTTGTTATGTTGCCGGACTTATTGAACATGGTATATCACTGACTGGAGTATAATTGCTTTCAGCTGTGAGTCCTGTTTCAAATTGAGCTCCATGAACGAGAAAAAATAAGCCCGGAAACGTCCTGGACAGTGGTTGGACACTCATTTGTCTGTTGCGTGCTATACGATTCGACAACCTGCAGTTTTGATATGAGTACCATTTCATTTGATCAAAGCTTTTGATTGCATACTCGACACCCCTACAGTACTACCGTGCATCAGTGAGAATATGCACCTTTTTATACAGCTGTTCCTTTGAAGGATCGCTAAAAATCTAAGTTTTAACAGGATAATTTCCAGAAGCATTTTACACACATTTCTCCTTGTATTTGTTATTCTACAACACCTCCCATCACCAATCACAAATTCTTATATATTAAATAATTTTAAATACTGTTTGCTGGTGCTCCGAGATTTATAAAAAAAAGTTTTTTTAAACGAAGAAATGTTTGTGAAAATTTAAATTAGATTTTATTTAAAAAAACTCTTGACACATTTTGGAAATAAAACGGACGCAAGGAAAACCATTCCACAGTGTTAGGCATTTTATGTGTTAACAAAATGCATTCATTTAAACGTTGATGTGAATGCAGAAATGTGCTTGCAAACTTGAGAAGCGCAATAATGAAACTTTTTTCTTGTCTCATTTATTTAATACCTCAATTCTAAATTTCTTTCCTATTAAAATCACTTATTTAAATAGGGAATTAATTCTATTAACATAAAAATGATTAGCCATTACATGAAAATGTATTTGTAATGATATTTTTCCATATCATTTATGTCTTGTTAAATGTCGTTTGGCACATCTTATATGTGTGGATACTATAAACATGCCCTTTAATTTAATAACCTTTACCATTTTTCTTAGGAACGTTAATCATATTAACAGTTTATTTCAAAGAGGGCCTTTTATTATAAAATTTTTTATTTGATTTTGAAAAAACTACGAGATTCAGCTTTTTATTTCAGTTCTTTGGTTGAAATTATAGGAAGAATAGAAAATATATATCGCAAAAATTGGTACTTTCAGGCAGCTGTTCTTAACTCACTTTTTAAGTTTGTAAAACGTTAAGTAATACAGTAAAATCTTTAAAGAAAGATATGTTTTGATATGACGGTTCACCAAAAAAATTCTAGAATGTCTAATAATTCTTAAGTTATTTTTCAATACGAAAAGCTTTATTTTTTTTCTTTAACCTCTTAACTGCTAGCGGCGTATATATCCGTCTCGATCAACTGGAGGGTCCCTGACGTATATGAACGTCTTTTAGAAGTACAATTCTTTTCTTCACGCTGGTATCAGTTCAACGGTTCCAAAGGCTTTGTAATGCAATAAAATGACCTTGAGAGTGTTTGCGAAGGATTTATTCATTTCAAGGAAAAAATATGCTTTTATTTGTGCCTATTATTGTCCTTCTTAATATACCGCCTCTGTATGAAAAGCGAAGTGACTGTGGAGAGAATCGTGTAACTTCAAATTGTCCGTAACGGGTTAGGTTAATGTGTAAATTATGATATTGCGTAAGATAATTTCGAGAAAAAATTATGTATAATAACTGTAAGAAGTACTTTTTTGCATTCTTATTTATTTATCAAAGTACTTTAAATATAGATCTGATCCTTTAGAAAATATGTTATATATGTCGCAGTTAAATATGCTCAAATATTTTTTGTAGCATAAATTAAATAAAAATGCTCTTTTATCGCTTTAGAAATTTTTTTAAATAATTATGTGATGACAAAATATAATTAAAACATGATTATAAATTGATTGCAATGAAACAATAAGTTCTTTAGATATAAAACGTAGAAAAATAGTTTGATTAAAATAATGCAATTTTTAAAAAGTTAAAAATAAAATCTAATTATTTTTGTTAATTTTATTAGTTAAATTGTAGTTTAGATTTTGATATATTAGTCAACATTCTGGATTTTCTGGTTGCTCGAATTTTGTTCTTTGGAATACATCGCACAATTTAAAAAAAATACAAATATTGATTTATATTTTTTTAAAATGGGAAATATTTGTAACTTAATAATAATTCCTCAAAAAATATGTTATATAGTAGATAAAAATACCTTTTTTCGTTTCTAAAACTGCTTACGTTTACTTTTGGTATTTATTACTTATTAAACGCAATTTTTATGCGTGGAGAAATAGAATGTAAGACATGAAAGGGACAGAAAAGGAATTTTTCCTCTGAAATGAATGTAATAAAAGTCAATACTAAGGAAGAAAAGAACTGTATTTCTTATAACACGAGTGATACAAATTTAATCACTTAATAATGGATAAGCGTTATTCTAGAATAACTGATAATTGCAACCTTAGCAGTATGATGTCTCAATATGATATACCAGAAATCATTCAAAATAATTATTTCGATTTATGCACTCATCATCAAAAAATAAGGCCCCAGGAAGGAAAAGTTAAATTGAAATGACATTTCAAGAAAGTTTTAACCTTACAACTAGATTAAAAACTGTGCTTGGGTATGACAGAATCTATTGACCAAAATCAATACAACTCACAGCATAATGTTGCGAGTTTTTACTTCTAAAGTATTCTGCCTTGCAAACGTGGTGTGCACTCGTAGACACTCTTATCGGTGTCTGGAATCAAATCCCTTGCCGATTAAAAATTTGACTTACATCTTGCCAATTGTATAGTTGTGGTGTAGAGTTAGCAGAATGGATAGCATCCCATTTGATTTCAATATGAGCTAAGTTTGATTATCTTGCTTGTCACATCATAGAGCAGCAGAATGAAAATGAGGGTTGTCTTGCTAGAATATCGAGCTGGAAAGGTTGTTTAAAAAGGAATGGATTTCTCTATTGTATCTTTGGGCCATCAAAGATTTGATATTAAGGCTCTGATAAAGACTCACAATGATCGGACACTGCACAAAAAATTGTGTCCAACACTATTACACTCCAGATATGTGAGGAATAAAAATAAATCATCCATCATAGCGCTGACCACGTTGTCTGCAAATAGGAGTCAACCACACCAAGATAAAAGTAACTTTTCACTAAAGATTATCCGAAACCATTTTGCATGCCTCCATGCTGTTTTCTAGGTGTGGAGTTGCAGTCTCTAATAACATTGCTGTGCGGCAATCTCAGTGCAGGCTTTCTGGTTTCAGTGCAAGATATCTGTAAGTATTTAGCAGTCAGCTAATGGTGTTGACACTTACAGGGGGATGCATAGATGCCATAACTGTCCACATAATGTCCGGAATTTTTGCCAATTGAAGTGCTTCGTGGTTTTCAGATTCTTTTTCTATTACTCGATCTTCCTTACTTTTCATCCATGTAGCTCTTCAGGAGTCTTAATAGGTCGTGGTAGCCTAGTGGTCAAGGTCACGGACATTTGTCCGACGTGTCATGAGTTCGAACATAGTGCCGCTGAAAACCCACTATGTAGAGGTGATGATGAACGTTAACTTTCGGAGCTCAAACGTCCTCCCGTTGGTGTGATGTGGAAGTTAGGAGAGGGAACGCCGGCTGAGGTATCACCCTCATCACTTGACGGTGTTTCAAAATTTCCAGGTCCCCTCACCAAAAGCTTTCGAGTAGCTGAGTAGGACGAAATTAATATTCCCTCACTCACTCACTCTACAGGAGTCTTCTTGTCCGACGGAATGACGCAAACTTTTGATGGTACCCTCCTCAAAGGCAAGTAACTGTTCAAATGACTGTCAATTTTTCTCAAAGGTAATTTAAATGTCAAAGTGATAAATTAAATCTAAGCGCACTAGTTGAAATAAACACTAAGCACTTTGAGATAATCTTTTTAAAATGACCTCTGTGATGCAGTAAATCACGTGTATCAGACATCATTGATGCCGATATGGCTGACGCTTAAATTATTTGCATATCTATTAGAGACGAAACAATTCCCAAGTTTGAATTTTACCTTGATTCCTTCTGACTACAACTTTACTTTTGAAGAAGAGTGTATATTTATTTTAAATAAAATGCAACAACAAATGACGTGGAAAGCTACTGGATGATTCCTTTTAATAGAGTGAGTGAATTATATCTTAAAAAATACTATATTTTTTTTTGTCGAGAAAACAAGTAATAGTTTGTTTTGTTTAAAAATGAAGTCTACAGTAAAATTTCTTTTTAAAACAATTCTTAGATGTTTTTAAATGTATTTTTCGATTCGCTCTCTACTTTTAATGAAAAGAATGCTGAACTTTGTTTTCGAGATCTTAGGATTTTTTAAATAAATCCATCTATATTGCTCAAGAACTAGAAGTTATTCAAGTGGTAAAAGTAGTTACTTAGAAAGAGTGATAAATCACTTGCAATTTCAGTTTTAAAATCCTTTTCGATTTCTTTCCGTTTTTTATTGAGTCTCGGTGAAATAATGCTTCCATTTCACCGTTTTCCTGGAGACAAAAGAAAGACGTCCAGTCTTTTTGGCAATTTATGTCTGCTGAGTTTTACTCAATACAGTTTAGAGTTATCCGTTAATTATTTCAATTTTTTCTCTCCTTTATTATTTTATTTTACACATTTATGTTACTAAGAGTAAATCGAACCCGAATCTGTATTTCTTTTTTTTTCACATGGGGATATAAACGAAGGGGTTTTGCGTTAATACAGAATACATCTTTTAACAAAATGGCATAAAATCAAACGCGCAAATCAAATGAGTACGTTAGGGTCTATAAGGGGAAAAAAAAGAAACCATTAAGTAGAAAATTTTTAGTATTCATGTATTCAATTTTGTAATAAATATTGCAATAAATTTGGATGGGAAATCAATATTAAACATTTTAGATATAATATAGTGCATGATAAAAACAACATGTTGAATTAATTTATTATTAATCTAATGCAGTAATTTTTCTTAGCATCAATCAGGTAATTTGTTCCAGGAAAATGAAGTAATTTAGGAAAAAAAGTATTATTTCATAAACTTTTAATTATTCTAAAATCAATTCAATCAAGGTTAAATGAGAGCAAATTTTGAATAAACATATGGTAAGATTAATAAAAAACCCATTTTGTTTTAAAGATTTTTACAATTTTTTTACTTGTAATTTATGTATGTGCATTTTGTAAACTAATTTTTTAAGGAAAATTTTAAAAATGCATAAGAGTATTTTAAAATGCTCCTACAATAATTGACGTACATACATGAAATTTGATTTATACAAGTCTGTCGAACTATGTATAACAAAAGTTGGTTTTCTACTAACATAAACAATACTAGTAAAATACGTTTTTATGAATGCTTATTGAAAATTCTTTAAAAAAATGTTAAAATTTTATTAAAAAAATACATTTTGCTTTGATTCAAAAATTCATACCAACTTTTGTTACATGTACTAATAGCAATATGTAGAAAAAGTATCAAAGCATTTGGCACAATAGAAAAAAAAGCCCGTAGCATTTTAAATAAAGTTAAACTAGTTATTTTTTCTTTCCGAGATGAATCATTTCTGAAGTTTTTGTTTGCCATTGCTAAAAAAAACAAGTTATAAATAAAAGGCCATATAATTGCCAGGTATAAATAAAAGTAAGAATAAAAGCTATCGTTATTCTGAATTTTTTTTAACTTAGATCTTCCAAATTTTGTGAGATTATGGAAAATTATATAAAGAACAATTTAGGCTAAATATATTTTATTTCCATTCTGACCGACCGATGTTTGTCAATTGAATTAAGTTTAACTAACAAAGTATTAAATTTAATTTAATGAAGGGAACTGATATATATATATATATATATATATATATATATATTTATCTATACTCTCTCCCAAAAAATCTAAAAAATATTTTAATTTTTTGCGTTATGAGAGCATCTGATTATAAATAAGCAGAAGCTAAATATAGACAAAGAGTTCTGTGCATAACTAAAAGTGGAAATTAATTTATGCAAAGTTTAGCAGTCTGGATGTTATTGGATTTATACTAAATAATAATACAAAGAAATGAAGAATAGTTTCAAAAGTTTGCTTGTTAATTATGACAAATGAATCAAAGATTAACAGAAATCTCTTTCTAAAACGGAAATTTGTTTCGGAAGGATAAAGTTTCGGTTCGTAAGATATTTTTAAATACCATAGTACAAAAGCGAATTACTTCAATTATTCGAAGAAAATAATCCAGTCTACCATTCTGGATGCACATTGTCTGTTGCATTACCTAGTTCATTAGCGTTAATGAGAAGGTAAACTAAGTAAAGGAAATGAACAATAGAACTGCGCTTTATTTTATGTTTGTGTTTTTTTTCCTTCTTTGTTATAAGTACAACTTGCTCATCATTTTGTATCTGCAATTATATTGTTTATTCTTCATAGAGACTGACTGTTTATTTTTGGTCAGTTTTTGATAATTTGTAAGCCTTAATCCATTTTTCTTTATAAAACTTTAAACTTTATAGATTTAGTGTTGTCAGTGGGATATTATTATATCTCTACATATAAATGTGGGTGGGAATATAGACAAAAAATATACAAATATGACTCTGGAGTTAGAATAGTTTCTCATGTAATGAATAAAAAGCAAACTATAAATGAGGCTTATTTTTGAAAAAAAAATATATTTTTTAAGAATTTTTTTAGTCATTGATTGTTACTTTTAATTACAGTAAATGAGAGAAAAAAAAAGATTATGATAAAAATTAACTAAAGGCAGAATTGAGTTGTGTATGATTTTTACTGTATTTAGGGATTATTTGTATTTACTGTATTTACTGAATTTTTCATACACATTGTAAGCAAACAATTATTTAAAAAAAACATTACTGCCATGTTATATATATTAAAAGAAGTCAAATGCAATTAAAATATAAGAGGATGTGAAATGGCAATTATAGTTTCATAAGCAAATTTTTTGGACTAAAATATCTGACCCATTTAAAATTATTTTATTTTTATTATTTCTATTTTGTTAACCTCTTGGGACCCTCGGTACCTATTTGGGGACTTTCGTAAATTAGCATTTATTCCAATAAAATGTTTATTCGACTTAAGTCCCAGAATACCCAATTGGGGAAAGCTTGTATTTAATGTCTGCTAAGAGATGGTTGCATCATACTGAAGACAAAATGTTTCATATAGCTTTAAAATAAAAAAAACAGAAGAAAATGGTGTCTCAACCCGTTAGAAGCAAGTTGATTCATTTTTTTAATATTAATAAATATAATAATTAGGTTTTTACTCTTTTTTTGCAATTAATAAGTGTATAAGCGTTATTTTACATGCATTTTTGGAAATTTGCTCTGTAGTTATTTACGATTTTTTTCACTTAGAATCAAAAGTACCCGATTGAATACCTTGGAATCAAAGTAGAGCGACAACGCTAAATGTGGATTTCAATTTTTTTGGTAAAATATTAGACGGATGTACAAATGCAAGAGTTAAAAACATTTGCAGGAATACATATAATCATAGGAGTGCTGCAAATGCCTCAAGTCAGGATGTATTGGTCAAAAACCTGCAATGTATCTACAATTACAGAAAACATGAATCGTAACAGGTTTTGTGAACTAAGGAATATATTGCATTTTGTAGATAAGAACAACATATAACAGAAAGTCAAAAATAAATAAATAAACTGTTTTTAGTTCGTCCAATTTTAGAAGTTTTTAGAAATGCCTGTTTGACACTTCCTCGGACAGAGTGTCTGTCAATTGATGAACAGATGATGCCGTTCTCTGGTAGATGCCCTATGAGACAATACTTACCACTCAAGCCAAACCCTGTTGAATTAAAAAAATTTCACTTGCTGCACCAAATGGGCTTGTTTTGGACCTCTTAATTTACACAGGAGCTGATACAGTTCCAGTTGAAGATAAGCAATTATATGGTTTGGGAGGAGCAGTTGTGAAACATTTGGTTGGTAATATACCAACAGCAAAAGTAACCCATTTATGCACCGACAGATATTTTACAGGACGAGCAATTTTAGACTACCTCGTGAGTAGAAACGTATATTTAATTGGCACTGTAATGACCAACCGTACTGATGGTGTCACCGGAAGCTTTCCCAAAGATACCGATATGGAGAGAGGTTCACCAGTTTCTCGATGACATGAGGATGGAAAAGCTTGTCTTGTTAAATGGAAATACAAGAAATCTGTACCTCTTTTGTCAAGTGCATTTGATATAAAACCTGAAAGCAGCTGCAAGAGGTGGGCAAAAGAACCAAGAGAGATAGTAGATGTCAGACAACTTGCCATTGTAAGCTCAAATAAAACTTACATGGGATGTGTTGATATGATAGACAGACTAATCTCATATTAACGGATCTCCACATGGACCAAGAAATGAACAATGCGTATCTTCGCACATTTTTTGAATATGGCAACCTGCAATGCTTGGATTATGTATATTCGTCATTTCAAACAATGTGAATTTACTCTAAAAATATACTTCATATGATAGACTTCAAGCTTGTGATAGCTGAGATCTTAATTAAAACCCAAGTTTCTGAAGAAACCGTAAAAGAAAGACCTCAACGGAAAAAAAAAATCAACAAATGGTTCCTTTGCCTGTGAATGCTGTATGGTATGACCAAACTAGCCACTTTCCGAAGCATGTAAAAAGAAAAAAATCAAATGAAGTGTCACTTTCCAGGAGTGAGATGCATTAAATGTGACTTGTATTTGTGCTTACAAAACAGAAATTGCTTCTTTGAATTCCATAACAAATAACTACTTTATTATTGTAACATTATATGCATGCAATTCCACGATACCCATTTGGGTACCACTTAAATAACATAAATAACATTTTTAAAATGTACTTTTTATATTTTTTTCCTTTTAATAATTCCATTTTAAGTACACACCAAGAAAATTTGATAAATATATTCAGAAATTACTTCTCGGGACTCAAAAGGCTAATCGTAAGAGAAACTATCTTATTTTTAATATCATATATTGTATTTATTCAAATATTTTTTACTTTCAATGATAAATAGCAATAAAATTTACAGCTTGTTCTCAATTGTTTCTAAACTGATTACCTTTGAACGTAGTTTTTCTAGTTTTTGCAGGAAAATAAAGGCTTCTTAGTCGTAATAAATTGAATTTTTCCAGTAAAATAAAAAAATAGGACTCGAATGTAATAGTCTTCTTAATTCAGTATTTAATTTTGTTATAAATTTAAAATAGAATACACAAAAACTTTGCGTTACATTTATCTTTCGTTTTATTACTTTTATTTCTTTTATTGTTACAGTTTCGTGTTTATGATAATGTATTTTTTCGTATTATTATTCTCTGTATACCAAAAAAAATAAATAAAATTTATCTTAAACCATAAAGAAGAAAAGGAAAAATAGATTAACTTATTTAAGGAAAATAAAGTAATACTATTTTAAGTCCATATCATATCACCATTTTAAGTCCATATCTATTTTAAGTCCATATCAGAATTTTTAAAAATCATTATTTATTGGTACTATTTTAAGCTTCTGGAAAATAATGTTTTTAGAAAAAAGGAATAATAATAATAACCAGGTAAAGGTATTTAAATCAAGAACAAAAATATTGTTAAAAAATTAGTTATTTCTGTAACTTCATAAACCCAAATAGTTGATTCAATTATTAATTCATAAACAATAATATTATTATCAATAAATTGTCATTAAATTCAGTTGATAATTAAGTAATTTTTCTCAGTCATTTTCTTACAATTTTGAAGCATTGTTAAATTGAAATGGATTTTGTAAACTGCTATTCAAAAATTATGAGGTGGCTAACTTAATTAATTTCATTATTTACACATACTAATTGATCACATTTACACAAATACTTTGTTTATTAAGAAGCAAAACTTAAAAAATATTCAGTACAGCAAAGAGTTTATGTGGACGGACAGTAACATGTCCTTTCTACCCTGAGATTAGTGCCACAAGATGGAGCTCTGTTGTCGTAACTCTTAGCATACTTTACAAATTATTATTATTATTTGTATAATGCTTTTTTCACCTCTGGGGTGAAAATGAACAGTCTACGTAAATGGTTTCGTTTTTAACGCAAAGTGTTTCAGCTTATTTGTGATTAAGACCCAATTTTCTCAATCAGACTTTTCCCTTTTTTTTTTAAATTTCATTTCTATATAAACATTCAGATAATTTCAATCTTTGATGAGCTTCAAGTCTATCTGTTTTGAAAATCTATACTATTTAAATATATTACAAATTATTATATGAAGAAATTTATGGCATGCCTTTTATGGAGTACGTTATTTTTTATTTTATTTCAAAGCGTTGTCTAAGACTGGATTCTTTTGATTGAGCTTTATTTATGGGCCTCCTTTTCCAGCGTAACAAAATTACAATTAGTTTTATGAATATTAAAATTCAATTGTTATTCAATTCTTGTGTGAAATAATAGAAATAAATATTTCCAATAAAAAATTGCTATTTTGTAGAATCTTTGCAACTTACGTAAACATTAATATCATAAAACAAGTTTGACATAATTTTCTTACTTTTGAAATTTCTGTTTAAAATATATGTTATGTAAGGCTTACTTGAGATAAAATTTAATTCTTATTCCGAGAAAACTCTATTTAACTTATTCGTGTAGAACACTTAAACGTAAATAAAATAAGTTGTTTTATAAGATTTTTTAGAGTTCGATTATGGTAATTGATTCAGAGTGAGAGAGTGTATATTCATTCTGTGCTAGAGCAACCCGAGGTCCTTCAGAGACGGACCTCGTAATATTGAACCATATTTAAGTGAGGAGACCGACACACACACACACTGTATGGGCGCCCTATCGGGAACCCTTCTCCTAGTTTATCAGCGTGAGCTACAGGTGTAGGAATAAATGAAGAACTAGAAGTTGCCATAATCTTAATATTACTTTATTAAGATCTTAACTTATACCAATAACATATTAGAGAATAATATGATATGTGAGAGAATCTATACGGTGGCTAAACACACAATATATAATACCGAAATAACGTAACCCGGAAAACTATCAATAACTAACTCGCCTAAGCTGAATTCCAATGTACACTCAGATTCAAATATTTAAGTGGTCACTCCTACCTTTAATGTCCAACGACGCATCAATGTATCTGATCCTGCTAGAAGTTGCGGTTCACTGGCGTGCAATGGTATGCATCTTAACTAAGTGCTCTCTGTATCGAGTAATCTCTCTTGACTGTAACTTAACTTCGCGAAATACTCTTCCCACTTGCCACACGCACTAACATAACATTCCCCAAATGCCACACCACTTACTCTAAACTTCTGTTACTTAAAAGCTTCCTAATTTGCATCTTTCATTCACGTTTCACACTTCTCGGGTTTTTCGGAAATGAATTGCCACATTTATTCTGGCTCCAAAGAACCCAAAAGGATATGTTAATGAAAAAACACGTAAGCCCGTCACAACACACACACACAAGATGGTTATTCAATGACTCAAGTATGGTGTACTTCAGTCCGAGACCCCGAAAACCAGGCTACCATGGTTTTTTCAATCCAGAATCTAACATTAAAGGAACATTTAAATTCAATTTCCTAATTATAAATGACTTTTCACAGCAAACGAAATATCCGTAAGACTGCTAATTTTTTGCAGAAACATATTTTGTGTATGTGTGGCTTAAATGAGTAAAATTTTCGTACATTTAATTTCACAGCATAAACTGTTTGCATACATCATTCAGTTAGAGTTTCAAGCCAATAGTTGAAATTTTAATTACCATTATTAAAGTTGTTTTAATAGGAATTATTTGTCAAAGAAAGATTTTAGAAAGGCAATAATCAAGGCTAATGACAGGAATTTTATGTTTCGCAGTCCATCATTTAGTAGTTCTTGACCTAATAAGAACCTTACATTTGCTAAAGACAGGAATACAAATAAATTTCAACTACCCTTCTCTTCCCTTAAACAGAAAGAGAGATAAAAGAAAAGAAATTATAATTTCAGTTAAATCCACTTCAATAAATCTTATTGAAATTTAGAATGAAAGAGTGAAATAAAAAAAAATAAGTGATTAATCGATTGCTCTAACTGCAATGAATTTAAACCAGCAGAATTCAGTTGCTCAAAAAAGCCGAGCTGATTTCGCTCCCCACCCCTCTTTTTTCCTCCTGGAAATCGGTGAAGTGAGAGTGTTATTTTACCCAGGAACAGAAGGGGGGAAAGAAAAGAAATGGAAAGGGATTTCAAAGTTGGATTACATAGTGATCTATCACCTCTCGCTTGCAACGATTTCCCCCATTTGAGTTACGGTTTGCTCTTATATCGGGAGGATTTATTTAAAAACCCCAAAATTCCCGATTAAAGAGTTTAGCTTATTGTTCTTATTCGAAAGAGATGAATAAATGGGAAAACATGCCTCAATAAAAACTTTTGTTCAAGAAATATTTTTTTATGCATTAACTTTGCTAAAGACGTTTGGGCCTCAGAGGGAAAAAGACTTATATTTACAGTTAAAGGGTATCAAAATATTTTTAAAAAAACGATTCAACAAAATATTTTTCTCTAACAGCAATTTTAAAATTTCTTATTTTTTAATTTTTTTAATTTTTGAAATAAATATGTAAAGGAGATCCTATTCGCTCCCTTTCACTAGTCCTCTTACGGAATGTTTCTTTATCTGTCGTTTGAGATTTAAACCGCCTTTTCCGAAGAGAAAGCTTGATTTTATGCTTGATTGAGTACTATTTAAACCCTAGAAAGGTGAGGTTAGAGTTAGGCATTACGCTATTATTAAAATGAGATTAAAGAAGTGACTGTTGGAAGCCTTGGTAGACAGGAATTTAGTTGACTCAAGAGAGATCTGACGAGTGCTCCTTCATCTGATCACATTCAGTTAAATAATTTATTATTTTTCTTACGAATTTAAGATAGCCAACTATAATTTGATTTCTCCCTCGGTTTGTAATCTTGTTTAATAATAAATTGATTGAATCAAAATAAAATGAGTTTTTTTTCTAATAATATCTATTCTTTCGGTGTCCCAAACCTCACCTACGACCTTAGGTAGCAATACACGAATAATTCTTAAAATACACGAATTGAAAGCAATTTTTTGGAATAATTTATTTTTGATACCTCACAGAATAACAATCGCTAACTTAATTAGCTTGTAATTCAGTTTAATTTACCTACAGTTAATTTAATTTACATTCTTGCTACACTTGAAGAATGAATTTCGAAAATAGTAATATTTGACAGAAATTTGTACGAATTTAAAGTAATTTCTTTGTAAGTGCTACAAAGAGAATTTGTTTTATTGGTTTTTAATTAGCTTATTTTAAAATAAATTATGATAAAAATGGTTTAATTACTACTAGTTTTACTTTTTTAAAAATTCAGAAAAAAAAAAAAGGTTACCTGAAATCAAGATTTCTCTCATTTTCTGTTTTTCTATCTTTCTTATTGATGCACATTTAACTTCAAATTCCTTACAAAAAATTTCAATGCGTAAACTGCTTACAAATATTGATAAAAATTATTTTATATTACGCTTAATTCTTATAAATGTTTGAAAATTAATATAAGGATGTATTAAAATATATTTGGTATTTTTAATATATTTTAATTCCGATGTAAGTGGAATTTGCTTAAACTCCAAAAGATTTATGTATATGAATTTTACCGGAAAATTTATTTTTTTTATCTTTAAAATATTTAAGAAAAACATTGAGTATTGAAAAATGCATGCACATATAAAAAATGTACATATATTTTAAGCTATTTTATTTATAATGTGATTCTATTATTAAAAAAAAATGTCATCTTATTCATTTCATAACCATTAACAGAAGTATAAATTTAATTAAAAATACAATTTTAATGAAATTATTTTTTTTTTAAGGAAAAAAAAAAGATAAAAACGGAACACATTGCAGTTTGAAAATAAATAAAATGATTGCAAACATATTTCTAAACAGTATTTTCTTAATGATATTTCTGTGAAATTTTGATTAAATGAAATTTATGCGAAGACAACAAAACTGTACTGAAGGAACAAGTTCCAAAACTGTACTTATTTTACAAATATACCATAGTAGGGAGGTATTACTGCTAAATTTGCAGGCAATTTGGCGAGTGTGGAATTTGTACATACAGTTGAGGCCTCTGGCAGTTAAAAAAACCGCTCTAACCCTGATAGGCCTCAATTCGAGCCGTGTTTGTTTGAAACATACGGACAATGTAGCTTTGCATATGCCTTTATGTCTCTGCCATACTTCAAAAATTGCAGTTGCTATGCAATGGTGGTGATCCAGTGTCTCTGTACATCTGGTAAACTAATTGGCCAGAGCAACAGTCAAAAACGATTTGTCAAGGTAGTTTAAGACACGATGGACAACATATTTTTCTTGCGTTATCTTGTTGAAAGATGACATCTCTAAAACTTCGAAGATAAAGAACAATCTCTGGCCATAAAATCTTAAAATCTTCTTTACCAACGACATGAACAAGATATTTTCTTGCCGTGTGCTCAGCAGCTGCCCATAAAATTTTGTGAACTTCATTGTGTTGACCTCCATTGCCTCCAGACACAGTCACATCCAACGTAATGCTGTATGCAGAATATGGACAGAGAGTTATTAATTTTGGTACTGTTGATGAAAGGGAAAGATCTATAACAAACATACTAATTGAAATTTTTAATGTATCCATAAAAATATCGTCTAATAAACCAAAGAAACAAACATAATCAAGGAAGATGGAAATAGTAAAAATGTTTATAAGAATCATAGAATGGCATGGAATATTTAAAAAATAAATTCGACTCTAACAAATTTCATATTTTATAAGCATTGCTAGGCAGATTATATGAAAATTCAAAGGCGAACTCAAAAGAAATCCTGGAGGGGATGTATAAATTTTATCAATATTAACATTGCAAATAACATGAAGGTACGTGTACATGAAGTTTATGAAATCATGCAAATTCCGGTTTGATAATACATAAACCAGACTTTTTTTCTTCAAAGAACATTCAAAATGAAATGGTTTTAAAACTTCAAGATTAGTCAAATATTTTAAACACTTCAGAAAAGTCAAAACTACGAGGAAAACGAGGAAACTGAGAACTGAAACGAGGAAATTGAATTTTATCTCCATTTGCATTTTCATATCCAATTACGTTTTTCTATTAACGAATTAGAAAAGGTTCTCTATCGTGGATATAAACCTTTGACAGGGCTAGACAACATCGCCTATGAACTTATTGAACAATTCTCAAAAATGTCTTTATTAATTTTCTCAAATAATCTGACACACACTGAATTTACATCATGCAGAGAAATATGCTAGTATTATTCCTGTTTTATATGTCGGTAAAGTTTCAGCAGTACTTACAATGCACTGATATATTATTTTGAAGAATTACCTATGCTTTAAAAAAAGAACAAATGCCGTATTAATACATGCTTTAGAGCACAATGCTTTTCCTTTTTCATGATTTCAAAGTTACACTCCCCAACACTGATCTACTCTTGATAATTATCTACTTTGTTGTTACTTGTCCAATCCGATCGACAGTAACATCAGATCCAGGTCCACGAAATTAAAGACCTAGATGCTTGTTGTACACCTGTAGTTAGACGTATCTTTGAGCACCATGCAGACAGAAAGATTTAGCTCGATTACATCATATTTGGAGAACACCCTGAAAAATTGTCAGGGCCACCTATATCTCTTCCTCTTACACCAACTTCACGAGAGGACTTGCAGCACGACGATTATTTAGAGTGTCCCCATGCCACGAAGGCACTATAGATGCCTCTTCCGGGATTCGAACCCATCCCTTACAGCACAGCAGTCAGCATCTCTAACCACTAGCTTAGATAACATTAAGAGGCTGATAAGAGGCACGTTTGAGTCAAATAAACATGGTTTAATTTATTTTTATGATGCTGAAAAGACTTAAGACTGTACTTGTAAATGTGATAACAGGATTCTTTCCTATTTTTATAAATAAATTTTCAAAACCATAGATATTTAAGAGTGAAGATTTGCCCGAAGTTTTCAGCCATGGAAAAAGTGTTCCACGAAGAGTTTTTTAAGTGTTAAAAATTAAATAATACATGTATCATTTCGCTAATATTGTCAGTATTTCAGATTGTTTTAAATATATTGATGATCCGTAAATATATAAAATATACATGTAGGTAAAAAGGTGTGAATGTTATTGGAAGAGAAATTCCAACAGGCAGTAACAAAAATTACAAACTGAACAAACAAAATTTTTCAGCTTTTCCTTTAATAAAAATGCATGCTGAAACTTCTGTAGACAAAAAAGATGAATAAATTGTCTTCTGTGAAGTACTGTAAAATCTGTTTATTTTTCATGGATGGAATTGTAAGTTTGAGGAAAACTCAAAGTCCCGTGGGAAATATTTGTAATTAATTAATTATTTATAGTCGAGTAAAGATATGTATAAAAACATGCTTGTGGCATTTACGATCCCTATGGGAATACACGGTGCTGATTTTACTGACCTATCAAGTAGTGAGCATAACTTAAATTCTACTACTAATACTAAACTTGAAATACTGCACACGGATGCTTCAGATGACCAGAAATAAATTAATTGATCACTTAACCTTTTCACGACGACGTACTAATCAACGGAAAATATTGTAGAGACGGGTGCGTCAAATATGCATCCTCCCCAAATGTCACCGGCAGCCAGAGGATGCACTGGTGAATCGCGTTTCGGAATGGTTCTATTGGATTGCCCGTCCCCAGGGAAAAGTGCATTCAACGTTTTGCCGTCCGATAAGGGGGGTTTTAGACAGGTGCATATATGACATACCCATAGCGAAAGGATTAACTGGTTTGCCCGTACATCGTCACGACAAAGTCAGTCACGACCAGTTTGCACGTAAACTGTCCAAAACCTTATAATTTATTATTTCTATTACTGTGTGTGTGATTTTCACATATTTTAAATTCTTATTATGAGATTGTTATTGCTAGTATTTTTAAGAGGTGAAGTTTGGCCATGGTACTGAAATACTTCTCATCAGGGAATTTTTTTGTGGTAAAGGCGGGAGATAGAGAATTGTCCATTGAATGCAAGAATTTAGATTTTTGAAATATTCCATAAAGAACAGAGGTAGACAAGAAAATAATCAATTTTGTTGCTTAAAAAGAAATAAAAATGGAAAGTTAATCCCCCCCCCCAAAAAAAAACCTCGATATTATATCTGTCTCCATTGCAATGTGAGACTTAAGATGACACCTTGCTTCAAATCGTGTATGTATATATGAAAAAGATTCTGTAATATTTCTGGAGAGTGGTAAAAATAATTGTAAGACGTGGCGAGTGCATGTTATTACTGTAGCGAACCAAAGGTAGAGTGTGGCCGATGGTGAATGAATGACTGTATATTAGATATATAGGATTGATGAAGCAGTCTTGTAAATTCGTAAATCCAATTTATTGAATATCTTGAAACACATAAATATAAAGATAGAAGGCACAACACAGACAAAGACAAACACAGAACTTGCGGCAGCCGGCTGAATTACATGATGAAGGCAATCAGACAAAAAAGAGCGATTACACAAGATTTTTGCTTTTATATCGGCAGTGGTTATTACGTAATAGTAGTTCTGATTGGACAGAATGGGCGGGACAAGGATTTCGGACTAGCCGAATACGATTAAGATTACAATGTTAGTTTCGAACCAGATAATTAAAAAATTATTTGAATATTCTTAAAAAGAGTTAATTAAAAGGATGCCAGGGAGAATTATTACATACATATATAATAATTCTCAGTAATTTAAACTTGATCATGTTTTTAATAAATAACGGGGATCTTTTGAACTACATCTTTCCACCACACATATCATGTGATCAGAACTTTCTTTTCCCGTTCAGTATACAAACCCAGGTTTCAGGAAAATCCGCCTCTTTCTCTTTATCATTTATACTTTGTCAAGTAATCTACTGCAGCTCGTACTCGTCTCTATTCCTTTGTTGTTCCTTCCATATATGTTTGTGTGTCTCAAGATGTTGAATAAACAAGGTTTCTTGCCACAAAGAACTGCCTCAAATCATCAAATAATCAACATCAACCATCCAAAATATTCATCATCATTAAAATCGCATTCTAACTCGTCAAATTATAATCGTCCTTACCACTCGAGACGATTATTACATTTGTGTATATGTGTTCCATTTTCGAGTTTTTTTTTTAATATTATGCTTAGTTATATATTCTGTAAAAAATGTGCCTTTTTTTGGAACCTTTTGGGAAAAAAAAGAAAAAATTAATGACAGCTTAAGGAGTTAATATCAGACACGAAACGTAAACGTGCATGAGTGGTATTATAAATTTTTTTAATCTAAACACAGGTAAAAAAACAATAATGTAAATGTTCTTTTATTTAATTTTATAAAATTAATGTTGTATTCGATGTACACTGTAACTGTGTTAAAAATTTAACGGTAGGGAACTTATACCATCATCTCCCTACCCGTTAAAATTGATTGTATAAGCAAAAATAAATTGTGTAAACATCACGATTTATTTTTGAGTGAAACCAAAATATGTTTCATTTAAAACTTCGTAACAGGAAATTTTTCTGCATCGACGCTAATCAACC
Source organism: Trichonephila inaurata madagascariensis (assembly GCA_019973955.1). Taxonomy (NCBI): domain Eukaryota; kingdom Metazoa; phylum Arthropoda; class Arachnida; order Araneae; family Nephilidae; genus Trichonephila; species Trichonephila inaurata. The sequence continues at coordinate 99,228 of BMAV01009618.1, read as the reverse complement.
AAAATTGTTAACATCTCTGCTTCCCATTTAAAGAATATTCTACTGCATTTTACGGATGTATTATACATATTTTTTTAACCCGGAAAACTTTTTCACGTGCAGCTTTAAAGTCACATTTAATATGCTTAATAGGATGCATAATTTTTCATTCAAGGAGAAATTTTCCGATCATTTTTCCTTTCCCTAATTTTTAAATCCCTGCTTTGATTCTTATTTTCCCTATTTCCGCTACCAAATTTGAAAAATGGTAAATAAAATATGTTTTCCTCGTCTCTTCTTTATTGGCTATTAAGCTACATAATCTAATATATTTCGTGAAACCTTCATTTGCATTCCTTTAACTACCAGCTTTTACAATCAAGACAAATCTGAAAGATAAATTTTTAACAATTATACATGACTTGTGACAATTAAGAAAGTGCTAAATATATGATTAAATTATACTGAGAAATATATATATATAAAACCTTTTTCAATATTTCTATAATTCTTTCATTCAAAGGTAAACAGTAAATTTCAACAATATAAGCATGCATCTAAATTCGAATGTATGGATAATCCGCAAAATAAATGAAAATCTAAGACTTATAATTTTTTGCAAAAGTTTACACTATATCATTTTATTGAGTGTATTTTGTGTTATCGCTGTTAATCATTTACGTGGACTACATAAAGTGCATGGCTAAACAATATTACATAGGCCTTCATTTTCTTAAATTAAATTAAAACATTTACCATAACTTTAATATGGGGATTAAATCCCTAATTAACGATAGAAAAAAAACACAGAAATAAATTCAATGAAATTCGATAAAGCAAAATTAAAAAAAAATATTAAAAATATATTTTAGAAAATTCTTGTAATTAGTTAATATTAAATTATATGTTATTGAATCTCTTAATATTATATATTAATATTATCTGTTAACATTATATTATCTGTTATTAAATAACAATACTTTTTTCATAAATATACCTTAAGAAAAACTCCTGCAAAAATAGTACTATAAAAATGTACACCTATATAAAGTGTTTTATTAAATTATGATAAAAAAAAAGAATATATATATATATATTTATTTATTTATTCAAACTAAATACACCATTTAACAAAAAAGAAAGAAAAAAACGTACCTAGAGAGAAGTGCTCGATTGTAATGAAATTTCGCATGCAAATCCATTTCAACTGAACATGCAAATGACTAAAATTTGGTGACCAATGAATGAATAGAGGGAGCTACAGCGCATCGGAACTGCGCATTCAGCAGATATCTATAAGAAGCGATTCTCAATTTAATGTTGAAAATTTTCTGTTGCATTGAGATTTAGGATACCTTTAGACAACTGAAAAAATGCCTCGCCGCAGGATTCAAGCTCATTACGAGTAACTGTCAGGGTTTGAAAGAGATCGTATCATTGGACTGAAATAGGGAGGTTGGGCAAATAGGAGAATCACTCGTCATATGGGTCGAAGCGATGCGTCCATTAGAAGATGTTTGCAAGAATGGGTGGACAATGGGAGATTTCAGCGTCATGACGGTAACGGTCGACCTAGAGCCACAGCAGATCGGGTGGACAGACTGATTGCCAGATCAGTTGTCAAAGCACCTGATTCATCATTATCAACCATCAGACGTGCTACTCGCACACGAGTGTCCACCATGACCACGCACTGACGGCTGATAGAGCGAAATTTAAGCTCGAAGCGACCGCTACGCTACTTGCCACTTACGGCTGCACACTGTCAAGCCAGATTACAGTGGTGCTTGGCTCGATCAGGGTGGAATCATTTTGACTGAGGACGTATAGTGCTTAGCTTTGAATCCCGCTTCCATCTGTGTCCTGACGATAATCGAAGACTTGCCTGGAGACAGCCAGGACAGCGTACCGATCCTACTTTCACTATTACACGCCACACAGGCCCTCAACAAGAAATTATGGTCTGGAGTGCCATTTCTTTTGAAGCCGGATCCCTTTGGTCGTCATTAGAGGCACACTTACAGCACATTGGCGAACATTCTTAGAACTGTTTTGCTACCGTTTCTTTTGCAGTACCCTGGCCTTGTTTTTCAGCAATATAATGCCAAACCACATACCGCACGTGTTGCTGTGAACTGTTTTACAGCTTATAAATCACTTTCTTTGCCAGCCAGACCGCCAGATCCCTCTCCAATCGAGCATGTCTGGGATATGATGGGAAGGCGACTGCATCTACCGGGGAATGTTGATGACCTGTCAAGATAATTGGAGCAAATTTGGAAAGAAATATCGCAGGAGACCATCAGGGTGCTTTATCACTCTATTGCACGGCGTGTGACAGCTTGCATCCAGGCTAGAGGTGGATCAACTCCTTAATGAGCTTGTTACTTTGCAACTATGTAACTCTGAAACAAATCAATAAATTTTTCTGAAATTTTAATCAATTTTTATTTTATACGTAATCTTTCTACCCACAAATTTTTGTCTCTATCGGATAACTCGTTCTTGGTGCGTTGTTTTTTTGTTATAGAGTGTATATGATGCTATTACACCATATGAATTTTACATGTTTTTGGTAAACCCTGATCAGCAATGTAGAAATCTATAAACCAGTTAGACATGTGATACTACATACATGTAAATTGCATGTAATGCTAAAGTACAAGGAACTGATATTTTGAGTTTTAAAAGTTTATTAAGTTTACACTGGTTTAATTTCTTTTATTATCGGAGTGCCTAAAACAAAACAAAACAAAAAAAAATGTTTGAATTTTTTTTTTCCTAATTTGACCGGGAAATTGTTATAGAGGTTCTGGAAACAAGTCTTAACGCGCGTTATAGCACGTATTCATGTTAAATGTATCTCTAAAAAAGTTGCTAGATAGATACTTCTACAATTACTACGATACATCATTTAATTAATATTCAAAATATTACATCTTATAATTATAATAAATAATAATTAATTGGTCTTGAAAGATGAATTTTTTTATTGCTTCAAATATATCATTAAATTCTTATTTCAAGACTTAATTAGGGAAGAAAGTTATACATTTTAATACTACGCACAATTAAAATGTTTGATAAATAATTTTCAAGATAAAACTTACGATACAGTTCCTACCAAAATTCTCATTCCACGAATATAGCTTTATAATCTTTAAAACGTGGGAATTGAAATGCTTAAACTTTTTTATTCTTTAAATGAAATTGTACTTGTTTATAAAAGAAGGATTTACTAATCCTCTCATTATGCTCTCATTAAATCTCAAATTTAAAACTTTCGTGTTATTGAATACATTTACTTGGAAAATGTCAAAACATATTATTTTTAAGTAGTAACTAAAACATGCATAATTAATGCATTTTGAAAAATTTAACAAACTTACAATTCAAATTACACCCACGAAGGAATTTAAAGCTGAAATTATTTTCGAATGAGCAAAATAGAATCATTGGAAATTTATTTGGAAGAATCTTTTAAAAGGGTAACGAAAAATTGTTCCAGATCATTAACGAATCTAATAAATTTAAGCGCATGAAAAAAATTCTTTATGATAATTCATTTGAGAATTTAAACTTAAGAATAACATGGATATTAATAAATGCATGGATAAATCATTTAAATAGTTAAAAAGACATCTTTCCAACAACGACGGAGTACAGCTAAAAAGTTCATCTATCTTAATAGTCGATTTATGTATAAAGCAAGAAAACTCGCTTTATAAAATGAAAATCTTTCCTTTCAACAAATTCTCTTAATGATGTTTGGAGAAAATATGAAGAAGTATTTTAAATAAACTTTCTTTATATTGATTTTTAAATTGAGTCAAGGAATACAATACTTACAAATGAACGAGCAAAGCATGACGAATAATTATTGTGATCCTCAAATCCTACGCATCATTTAAAAGGACCATTATTTGCTCTCAACATTTTCCAGTAACTAAGGTAATTAAGGAATATCCTGTTTTCATATGTGGCGATATTCAAAAGGTTTGGAACGATTTTTTATTCGGTAATTCCAAGCATCTGTCCTGTGCATAAATTGTTGTCTTGTGTTATTAATATTTTCTTCCCCAAGATGGTTTTATTTTGTTTTTGATATTAAGGATAATAATTGCTTCTCTTGCTTTGGCATAAATGGTCTTGTTTAGTTCTATAATAATGAGAAGCACTTTGCGTTTTGTTTTGAAGTGATCACTTCAGGTAACCGTCAGAACCCTAGTACCGTTTTCAGTAATGATTTTGCATTTAAATAAAGGTAATAAATATTTAAAAAATACGACTATGAATGTAAAACTACAACAAGCTTTTTATTTCATATTACTATACTTAGGTATTTTTGTAAATTGGTATTGATTTTTGTTCACACAATCAAGACATTAATAATTAACCCTTTTAGTGCCACCGGCGTATATATGCGTCTCGCTTAACCGGTGCGTTATGTGCCCCGGACGTATTTATCCGTCCTTCTGAAATGATATTCTTTTCTTCGGTTTGCTATCACTTAACTCATTTCGATGTCATTGGAATACAATAAAATCTCGTTGTCTGTATTTGTGTAGGATTTAATTCAAGAATAATTTGCTTATTTGTGCATTTTCTTTTTTCCTCCAATACGCACGCCTATGTGAAAAATGATGATACTGTCGAGCTCAATGCGTAACTTTTAGTCATTTAAAGGGATAAAATTAAAAATAAAAAGAATAAAAAATATTATCACACACACACAATTGGTTTTTTCTTAAAATATTTTAAATTTAAGTTTTCTGAGGAATTTAGAACGTACAATACACTTATAAAAATATAGTGGTAATCATGTTTTTGTAAAATTTAATTTCAATGTATCATATATCTTATTGTGATTTAAGGCTTTATGAAATATCACAAATGTATAGTCTAGAATCGCAGACATAATCATATATGATAGATTCAAGAGTAGGAAATATATCACTAATTTTGTTGTATTATGTTGATGATGAAGTCTTTAATTAATATTCACCTTCGTAAATATGTCTTCAGAACATAGTATTTCAATCTTTATACATTTAACTCAGATTGGTAATATAAGTTTTGTTTAAACGTTACATAATACAAAGCTCCTTACCTAAAAAATTTGGTGGTTACATTTCGGTATTTTTTTTTTCTTATTAATTTTGTAATAAAATTTAAATATTATTAATAATAATAAAAAAAACATTAAGATATTTTTTACCGTAAAAGTAGTCATGGAAACATACATTGAGAATGAGTCTTCAAAAATAATGAATAAAAAAATATAATTGTGTTTAATTTTTAAACAATTGTTTACAAAACCTTTATTTACTTATTACTCAAAGCATTTAAATTTTGTGTTTTTATAAATTTATTGATTCTTCCTTCATTTCTGTTATATTTTTCAAAGAAATTAATATAAAACATCAAAGATTTCCCTGTTATTTACACTACATAAGCTAACTAATTTCACCGTGCAATAATGAACATAGGAATAATCGTTTATGAAAGCATATACAGAATAAGTTTACTATCTGAATGTTGATTATTTGAATGATTCATTCTTCTGGTATCTGCCTATTTAGTTATAAATGTAATTTTTTAAAACCATTGTAAAGGAAATTACTGACTAAGTAATTTAACCCTTAACATCTGCCTACGTATGTATACGTCTGGCTCAGCCATTGCGTTAAATACCCCGGACGTATATGCACGTCATTCCTAAATACAATCCTTTTCTTTCCACTGCTATCAGCAAAACTATACGAACATTTTGGAATGCAACAAAACTTCCTTGACAGTGTTTGTGAAGGATTCACATATTACAATGAAAAATTTATTTATTTGTGCCTTTGCTTTTCCCTCCAATACACCACATACGCTCGCCTATGTGTAAAAAGGTGGCAATGGGGAGCGAATCGCGTAACTTTAAATCGGCTCTAAAGGGGTGAAAAAAATTCAGATATTGTTTATGTCATTATTTAATTTTCAAGACTGAGTTTCAATGCGCAAATATCACCATATTCTATAATTTATCAATGATTTATATATATATATATATATATTAAAATTTAAAAATTCTCCGAAAAAATGTGTGTTTCTTTGACAAAAATTAACTAGATTTATCCTCAGCAAAATATAAGTATATGCTGCTATTTCCAAAGCAATGAGACATTATTAAAATTTATGTATTTTTTTTTCTAAATAGCTGTAATTGTTATTACTTACACAATACTTATGCATACGAAAACTACCTTGAAGCTATATTTTGTAAATAAAGGCATAGTAATACTTGTGTAAACTATCTTTAAACTATATTTCATAAGTAATGTTTGACTTTAATTTTAATACTTCTGTTGAATAACATAAGCAATATTTAAGGGGAATTTGAATGAATCATATCCTAAAATGATCAATTATTAATAAATTTAACTACATAAATTAATGAATTTATTAATTAAACATTTAAAAAAATTATAATAATTGATTTTTGAAAAAAAAAAAAAAATAAATACGCCTTTATTGATATGAAAACTTCTCTCTTTTTGAAGCCCAAAAAACAATCATAATAAAATGTCAAAAACGTGTATATTGTTTTTTTTTTATTATGTTATTAACATAAATCATTGTATATTATGAAGCTTAATATTATATTTTAAAGTAATATGCCGTTCCACTTTCTACATCATCCCATTAGGTGTCAAGAAAATATTAATATAAATTTTATAATACAGCAGAGAAAACTACATATTTCTAAATAATCAATTCATTATTTTGAATAAGTTATCAAACAAAGCGTTTTTAATTCAGCACTGCTCCTTTATTATTGAGTTTACTTTACAAGTGAAATAAATATTCTAAAAGAAATTTTCGCAACTCCTTAATTCCCCGAAAAGGAAAAGTACATATGCATATATTGACTGTCATTAAAAGTTCTGAGTTACCCTCAAAGCACAACGGTTTATTTGGTGCCGTTATCAGCTACGGCTTTCTTTGCAGCATAGATCATTGTGTATTATTTAACTCGCGCTTGCATATTAATCATACAATAACAGGTGTTAAAGACAACTGCATTTTTTAACACGTGCGCACTACGAAGATTCTTTCGAATACTTATTTGTTGTTCGCCTTAAGTAACTGATGCTCTTCAACCGATGATTGAAAGTAATTTATATTTAAATGAACGACTTTCGTTCAAGAATATTGATCGATATATAATGTGAGTATTATTTGATTTCTTTAGTTTAAAAACATAAAAAGTTATTTTTACTTCCTACTGGGCAATGAATATTATTAACTTTAGCATAATTCTGAAGAACTGCTTTCAGAAAAATATATTTAATCTTAAATGACTATTAAGTCAATGTATAACGATATTTCTCTCGAAATATTGAGTTATTCGTAGTATAATGCAGTAAATAAAAATCCGTTTACATATGGTTTCTTCTCGACTTTTCCAGTACCAGTAGTATAGATAGTGTTTTTATTTTATTTTGTGTAGAAACTAAGTTAAATGATAGTAAATCTAATTAAATGAATAATTTGTATCGTATTGGCTATTTGCCTGAATGGTATTGTAATAGAACTAAGCAACATATATATTCAGGCAATGTTTATAATTAATTAAATAATTTTTATATCACTTATTACTAGTTAAAGGAAATGTTATGACAGTTAATTAAACTAAATATTATTGAATTGCTATTTTTATAACTCTTTGATGTTGAAAATACGCATTGTTCAGAATTTTGTTAATCTTATATTTATTTGTAATACAGGCTGATTCATAAAAATGTGTACACTTTCCAGATGCTTTTAAACTGTAGTAGTCAAAGACATGCATCACCTCAGCAAACCGTAATTTAGATGTAATTTAGATGAACCGTAATTAGATGTAAATTCTGTGTCTCACCCCTGACGGAAGTGACGTGGGTAAAAGTATACGGAACATCTGACTAGTCCATCAAAATGGCAGCATCTAAAGTGAAAATTCTTTTTTGTGTTTTTGAATTTTGAAAACATTCACGGGATCCACTTTTTTGGACATATTGTTGATGCAACAAGTGAAGGACGACGTTGATAACTTTATTCTTCGATTGGATGATGCACCACCACATTGGGCGGCCAATGTTCGAGATTTTACCTCGATGACAATCGTTTAGATGATTCCTTGAGATGGATAGCCGTTTGCTGGCTTGATGCTGGATAATCTCAAGCAAAAGGTGGATCGATGTTAACAAGTGGCCTGAAAGTGGTCTTCCGGTTATGGAATCAATTCCAAACAAGTGTAATGTCACCAGGAAGGTCAGCAGGGGTCGCCATGCAGCATCGACATCCGCATTTAGCGCACGACAACATATGTGGACAACGACTCCTCAGCTTCCCCGTGACCTTGCTGTTGTGTCTGGAAGAAGAATTTCCAGGCAGACAGTCTACAGCCGCCTTGCAAAAACTGACCTTTACACCCGACATCCAGTTTTTTGTTACCCTTTGACTACTTCCAACGGGAAGCACCGAATATTGTGAAGCTGAAAACATTAGTTGTGGATACCACAAGATTGGGGACATGTTCATGTACCAAAAAAAGTGATTCTCGTTGAGTCTTCACTTGAAGGGAAAATGTGTGTGTGGAATTTACTTTCATCCATCCTATGAAACATATTTGGTACCAAAGGAATCCTTGTGTATGATGGCATATTGTTGGGCAGTCGTGCACCACTGTATGTTTTTGATGCCTATACTGACAACTCACAGCGCTATAGGGAACAGATCCTGGAAGCCAGTGTGAAGTTTCAATGGGTGCTGAGGTCCCACACTATATTTTTATGGGTGATAATGCGTGGCCACACATAACTCACAGTGTTGATGAATTTCATGAAGTAGCGGATATTCGCGATATGGATTGATTCTGATGTCTCCGGATTACAATTCTATTGAACATGTTTTTGGATGGTCTAGATAAATCCATTTCTCAGGGTAGCTCCTCCCCCAGCCCCCCCCCCCCAGGGATTAAAATTCCTGCTTTTAGAAAAATAGGCTTTGTTGCCACAAATACTTATTTTCACCCTCATAAACAATATATTGGTTTGTTTTGAGGCTTGTAAAGCAGTTCAAACTGGTCACACTCTATATTAGGTACACTTTCCGAGTTAAATGCTTTATTTCTGATTCATGATTTCATACTTTTTTTATATGACTTGTATCTCAAATCACAATTAAAATCTTTTCTATATTGTTATGTTGCTATATTCTTTCTGACATTACAATACGTCTTTGTGCCAAATTACATGGCAACTCAGTAAATGTTTTGACAGATTTTATGTTTGTGACTTTATAATTTCGGACATGAGTATATCTATATATAATTCGGAATTTATTTAAGAAACACTTTACATCTTATTTTTTAGAAAAATACTGCAATTAATCTATTCCTGATTTTTCTATTAATGACGTATGAACGAATTCATGAACAATTTGTAATATATTTTGACAGGACATGAATGTAAAGTATAGGTGACGAATATAAAAAAAATAACTTTTAGTGTTTTAGATATATGTACTTTCACTTCACACATGTTTGCTTACGAATTTTTCCACGTGTGTTCCATTTCTTTTTTCCTTTTATAGAATATATGAACAGTATATTTTGATGTTTTGAAAACAATTGATTTAGAACTTCAGTTCAATATGAAAATATGTTCATTTGGTGTATAATTTTAAATTTCAAATTTAACATTTTTAAAGACTATAATATTTTTGTAATGTGTTGGTTTGCTTTCTTTGGGTATGCATGCAATCATCAGAAACCTAAAGAGGTATCTTTTATTTGATTTCCCATTTATACAGTTATTCGATAGCGCAGTTATTTTCTAGATTTTTAAACTTTTCGAAAGACATGTAGCATTTAGTGTAGTGGGATTTAGATTTATTAGAATACTTTTTTTTAAGAAAGATGATACTTGTGTGTGATACGTTGAATGGAACTTGTACATGGAGTTCACATAACATTTAAAGTTCAGTTTTTTTCAAAGGCATTCGAAGGCAGCCTTTATGAAATTGTAAGATATTCAATACATTTAACTTGTTAAAAATATATGTTTGAGTTAATCATATAAACATAAATATATTCTTCATTATTTTATTTCTCTACGTGAATACAAATGTATCGAAAATAATACATGGTAGGTGTTTTGGAAGAAACAGTTTTGCTATGGAAAGTTCCAAGTTTATAAGAAAGAAGAAAGGAGGGGGAAGCTTAGTTGTATGTTGTTCTGACAAGCAAAGAAAACTGTATTGATGGATTAGAACCAGTTAGTATGATCATTGACGAAACTTCTACGCCACTTACATTATCAAAAAAACTAGAGCAGTGAGGAAATTTCTTCATTCTTTCTTGTCCTTACACATTTTTTCCCTCTTGATTCATTTCCCTTGTTTCCTTTCCATCGAGTAAGACTTGTTTTACGATATAGTTCCAGTAGGAAGAAAGGAAAGTAGGGAAGTGGAAGAAAAAAAAATATAAGTGCAGCATATTTATCAAAATGAAATGCAGCTAACGATTTCCAATAAGTTTAGAATTCTTGATCATTTCGATGCAAAGTTTTCAGGATGCTCACGTTTTTTTCCATCATATAACTCGAAAAAATTCATTTTATATAATATATGAATTTCTCAAGTCACATTAATCTAATCAGTCGGATGTGCACAGTTTTTGATAAATTTTTGATTCAAGTTAAAAATTCCACATCAATATTTGAAAATTAAAATAAATATATTCTAGACGTTTATAGATTTAATCATTATTTAGCTTCCACCCAACTAACTTTGATTCCATTATTTCTGAAATAACACATCTAGGAACAGAAACAATTCTTTTTTTTTTGGTGTGAGGGATCTACATTTCGTTTTTTTATTCTTTATTTGTAGTCTAAATATACTCAGAAAAGTATAGCAGTTATAAATACAGCTTATATTTGTTTTGTTAAATCAGTATAAATTTCATTTATATGTTTTTTTTTACGTATTTTAGAAAGTTTTCTGACGGTTATATAGGTTGATTAATAAAGAAGTATGTACAATTTCAATGCACTATAGATCAACAACAATTTATGATATTGCATATTACCTGTAACAGAATTGTATGGGATTATTTTAAGTTTGGTTAGAGACAGTCACATATGTTTTATGTGTAAACACATTACCAAATGACACACATTGATCCGGTAATTTATTTCCGCCCAAACACGTGTTAAGGTATCTGAATAAAGTCCATTGATAGCGGTTGTGATACGCTGTTTCAGCTCCGCTAGATCAACAGGAAGAGTAAGGACGAATACCTTGTCCCTTACGTACTACCACTGGCAGAAATCACAAAGTGTTAAGTCAGGACTTCTGGATGGCCATATAGAAAGTGGCACGTTGTAGTCTGCGATCCCGTCCAACCCATCGGTGAGGAATACGCTCATCGAGGTAATCGCGCACGTTGGCTAACCAGTGTGGTGGTCCACTATCTAGTTGTAGAGGAAGTTGCCAATGTTGTCCTGCAACATATTCAAAAAAGTGGCTCCTGCAATATTTTGCTAAATTCAAAACACACACAAAAAACTTTTTTTCACTCGAAACACCTCCATTTTGATTGAATAGTCACATAGCGTGCATATTATTACCTTCATCACTTCCATCAGGGACAAGACATAAACTTTCAGAGTATTTTTACCTTACGGTTCACTGAGGTGGTGCTTGTCTTTGGTTGTTACTGTCTTACAGCATCTGGAAAGTGAATACTTCTTTATGAATCCCACTGTACATAGAAGAGTTTTTGTGACCCACCAAAACTGTCAGGAAATCCGTTTTGACTCCAAATTTTTTTCCCCTCGAACGATCAAAGATTAGTCTCGTATATTCCACTATTAAGAAAGATGAACTTCTTTAATCATTTATTGGGAAAACAATGTGCCTATAAAAAGGGGTTCTGATCATATGCTAAGTTCGGAGGTTAAGCTCTCTAGAAGATATCAGGATTTTACGAAAAAAATGAGCCTAAAATCAATTTTCTCTTTTATTCCATAACTCCCGATTTTGATTCAGCAGCGGAGTAATTGCAACTTGAACTTAAAGTCTTGCCTCAGTTCAGAGTACAAAGTAAATGTTTAATGCTATATTAATTGACTTTACAAATCCTTTACTTTTACCTGCGGAAAAATTTCTATTTATGAAGAAATTTACTGAGAAAGTGTTCTTAGTATTTGGATCGACATACATTTGCGAGTAAAGTGTTTAGTAAAAAAAGATAAGTAAGAGTAAATATAGATGGAAGAATGTTGACATATACTTGCAGATTATATCGAGGATTTCAATAAGCATTATCTCTCCTGATTTAAAAAAAAAATGTAGAAAAAAATGATATGTACATGTCTCTAAAAAAGGATTCTAAATTTAGATGTGCTTACATCTATAGATATGAACTTACAACAGTAAATAAAAACTGAATACATGCAACTATTTTATTTAACTCAGATTTGTTGTGTGTGTGATTTTTATGAAACAATTTATAACTTTTATTCTGAGATGCAAAATTAACTAATGATTGCAAAAATTTTAAAACAGAATAGCCCCTCCCCCACTCCTATAATGCGAACCTCGAACGAAAACATTTGCTAACCCCTGCTACATTACATTTTTCATTAACTGTTTTTTTACAGTGAGAACAATGAAACATAACCTATAATAGGACCCTGAATTTTTCACAACTGATTAAAAATATGATTTATCGTTCATAAACCTATTAAAATTACTCTATGTGATATTAAATTATGCAAATGATTCAAGACTTAAGGGAAATTATTTGTATTTAAAATCCCTATGTATTGGTTCGAAAGAAAGAAAGAATGCAAAAAGAAAACCACTTCTAATTTATTCACTGTTTTAAACTTCAATTAGTTTCTTTATTTAGATAAGGTTTGCATTTTGTAAAAAAAAACATATTACAATACTGCGAAGGAGAATTTATTAGAACCTTAATTTATTATCTGGGTATTATCTAAAACCGGCCATCAGCTTAATATTTAATTAAACATCCATTGAGGTCTTACTTGAAAAAATATTTTTGTACAAAAATAAATATAAATAGCACACAAAAAATCGTTTAGTATCTTTCTTGCTTGTTGAAATTCTGAAGTTTGTAGGGTGAAAAATTAAAAGATAATGAAAAGAGTAATGAGTTTAAACATCATTTACTTTCCTCAAAACAGTGTTTAACCTTTCTTGGTTTTGCTTTTCTGACTTTTTATGCAGACGCCATATGTATCAATTTCAACTATTAATTGTTCGTAATAAAATGTTCTAATTAATTTATCAACAGAAAAAGGGAAAATTATAAAAAAGATGCTTAATTATCTCTAAGTATTGTTCTTTTATCTGTCTTACATGAAGCTTTTGTTAAGTTTTTAATTTCGTTTCTCTGCTACTTTTTTTCAATTAAGGTTTTTCTCCAATCTACCTTTTTATATATCTTTATTTTGTTTAATGTTTTATTTCGTTACTAAAAAAAACCCCCTGAAAATAAGGAATAATTATCTTTACATGGATTTTTCTTTCTATAGAAGTATTTTGCAGATCTTGAACAATAAGTTATTGTTACGAATTTGTGTAAAATAGTGTAAATAATTTGTATTTGGATGTGTAATGCCTTTATCTTTGATGCCTTTATCATGCTTTTATTTTATTTAATTAAATTTAATTTACGTTAAAATTGTAATGTTCACAACCAACGCCGTCCCGTACGTTATAATGTTGATTCAAAGTGAGCTTGGCGAGATCTTGGGGATAGAGCCAAGTTGGCGTCATTTTTGGCGATCATGTTGGCGACCACTTTTGACGAGTTCAGGACCTTTCGGATTCTTCTAGAAATTAGTAGAGAAACCCACTTATTTCAAGATATATGACGCAAGCGGGTCTTTCTCGAATTATCCGCAAGGGATATAAATAGAGAAATATTCGACGAAAGTGAGTCTGTCTGGTTTTGACTAGCGATCAGTTATTATTACTCTGGTTGTTGAAGCGATTCGTGATTACTTTGGCTGTTGAACGAGTGTTTGCTTGTGAATAATATTTTATATACGTTCATTTTAGACACTGATAATTGTTTTTGAGTGCTGTGAAGGTGTGAAGACCTTCTGAAGTTTATTCTGCGAATATTGCTGCTGAGTCTTGTATTACAAGGACTGGATTTTTGACAATAAATTCTCATCGCTCTTAAGGAACTGTCTTGTTCTTTGCGACTGATTTGCACAAAATCCTCTAACCCCGGATCTACGTAACATTATTATACCTTCGTAAATTAAAGAATATTGTTTACTCCTTATTTGTACATATGTATATTTGTGTGAATAATTGCGTTTGTAGAACTAGAATTTCAGAAAGTATAAACTTTTGAACAATTGAATAACAATTTTTTGTTGCAAATTTCAGAAAATGTTTAAGAAAATTATTAATTATTAAACTTCGAGATGTGCAATATCGTTATTTTTTATATTGGGATATTTTCTTATAAGTGATCTATATGCCAACGTAAATCATTAATTGTAGCAAAAAAAAAAGCGACTTTTTTTTTTCTTTCAAATATCTCAGATGACATTTAAAATTAATAGTTGCAAAAGGAAAGCAGATATATAAAGGTTTACTTACAAACTTCACTTTTTCGACTTTATTAAATAATAAATAAAAGGTGAAATACATATAAAGTATTACATTTGGAAATCTATATAGTTTTTTTTAATATTATGTTAACCACGAGAAATTGTTTCAAAAACTAAAATTACAATAATGTGCATTTACACTTATATTATACTAGCTGGTATACCCGCTCTTCGTACGGGTCAATTGAAAAATTAAACAATACAGATTGAAGTATAAAGCAGTTTTTAATGATTTAATTTTGTATGAATTGCACATTACACACACACAAAAAAAAGCTTTTTGCATACTTTGACCAAACAAAAATAAAAATAAAAAAAAACAATATTTATTAAATTTTAGCTCTGTAGATCTAATAGCTGGTTAAAAGGATTTTTTTATATTTATAACACCGCGTAACTCTTTTTGGGTCGATTTTTGAAAACACCATTCCAAATCGATATTATGACGAAGCATATCTCTTTCCCCTATTTTCCAACAGATCCCTTGCCGACAGAAGCTGCGAAAATTCCAGGAATTTCCCTAATTGTTGGGAAGGAATTTTGTAGCTGGGTGGTCGAGTTTCGGCACCTTTTTTGCCCAGCTGACCGGACTGTCAAAAAGAGGCGCCTTATCATTGTGTGTTCATTTTCCCAGAACTCGGTGACGCCGTCGCGTCGGAGAACATACAACTGTACACTCAGCCTTGGCGTCTCTTTGGGACTAGCGGAAACGAGACCGGATGTGGCGCGGCAGAGGGGTACGACGATCAAGGGAGCCGAGACCGGAAGGTGGCAGCAGGAGGATGGGGACTGAGGCCGACAAAGAGATGAGCGGTGGCTGACTAGGAGAAACATATGATATAAAACGGGTGAGAGAGTCCGGACGGAAAAAAACGAGACTGGATCTTTGAAGGGAGCTGTTCGGCCGTCCCTTGAGCGATAGGAAGAGCGATAACGAGCCCGCGAAGTACAGCGGTCTCCTGGCTTGAAAGATCGAGGAAACGGGAGAGAGTACGGAAGAGACTCGAAGTGATTACGGACCAGCCCGCGAAGTACAGCGGTCTCCTGGCTTGGAAAATCCAGGAAACGAAAGAGAGTGCGAAAGAGACTCGAAGTTGATATTGAACTGTAATAAAATATACCATTTTATTTATCTTTCTTTTGATGATTTTCATATGTAAATAAATAGTTAACCAAGAGCTGAGTGAAGTCATTACAATATCTTCTCAACAAAAGTAACACATTGGTGCAAATGTTGTGTAAAACATGCTTAAAATTGGGTAAATAACTTATATATGGATGTGTAATACGTTAATATAGTTTTTTGTGGTATTTATTTTATGTGGTATTTATTTTATGTTATTCGCAAGAAACGCCATTCCTTAAATTATAATGGCGATTCAATAAAAACACAGCGAAATGCTGGTGATAGAGCTAAGTTGGCATCATTTTGGGCGCACATGTTGGCACCTTGGCGATTAATTGAACGATGCAGAAGTTTATATGCTATAGCGTCACCTGATGTAGAACTGCAACTAAGAGGATAGCCAAACACCTTCTCCACAAAAAAATGCATATACCTGCCAATTTTCATAGGAATCAGTTGAACGGTGTTGGAGTGAAGGGATTTTATATATACAATCATCCAATTATATATATATATAAATTTTAACCTAGTTTCTTTTATGCCCTTCTAAAAAACATGTCCCAAAAACCCCCCCCCCCCAATTTAGGGGGTGCGTGTAGAATTTTAGCTTTCTTTATGTATGGCATTTTATCTTGTGGATTTTGTACAAAATCTTAGTAAGTTTGGGGTAAAAAAAGTACTCACTAATTCAGGATAACAGCTCAAGTAATCTTTCCCAAATTATTTATTATACTCCTAAAAATATTCTTATTTTTATCAAAATGTATGACTTCATTTTTTAAGAAGTATTGTTTTGGTATATAAAAAAGACTGAGAAAGAAATTTTAATAATATTATTTTAACATGAAAATTTGGTCCTTAATTTACTTTTCAACCTGATTTCTACCTAGCTTCTGGATTCCATATTTATCTGCTACCTTATTTGCTAACCATTCCGGCAGAGCGATTATAGGTATAGAAAGTTCTATCTTATTACCGTGGTATACATAGTCAATAAACTGGCTCTGTAAATGCAAGAACAAATGATAAAGTGATTGCCAGTCGATGTTTACTGTGTCAATTCGAAAAAAAAAATACATTACATTATTTTTCGTATCCAAAACCAATTTGATTTAAAGCTTATGTCCTTTGACATTGTTTCACTGGAAGAGCATCAAAGATTTCCCTAAGCGCTCAGCTTCTTGTAACTCAGTCAGCACTTTTGGAATTCATTGTGAGCCCAATTCTGATGTTGTAAACATTCTATAATAGTTTAACGGGGAACACACTTCTTGCAATCTGAAGAAACTCTGTAGATAATAATAACTATATATAATAATTGTTTGTTATTTTCTGTCACTTTCTGCATCAAGTCATAATAATGATAAATCGTCGTCCATTTTGCTTCTGATTATACATATTTTAACGGCCTTTTTTAACCTTTAACTGGTTTGCCCGTACACAATACGGGCTACCGCAAGCTGCCCACAACAGGTTTGCCACACTTTGTACGGGCACTGATGTGTTTTCCTTTCTATCTTTGATTTACACATATTTTTTTTATTCTTATATTGAGCTTATTAGTGCTAGTGTTTTTAAGAAATGCAGTTTGTCCATGTTATTGAAATACTTCTCATCTGGAATTTTCTATGTGGTGAAGGCGGGAATTATTCATTGAAGTCTCTCAGGAATTTAGATTCTTGAAAATCTTTGATAAAGAAGAGGGATTGGCAAGGCAATGCGTATTTTTTTACTTAAAAAAAGAAAATGAAAGCCAATGTATTATTTCTGTCTTCATTGTAATGCACGACTAATTATTACTCCATACTTCAAATTGTGTGTCCATATATATATATACACACACACACAAATTTCTTAATTTGAAAAAGAACTAAGAACATGAGATTTTTTTTGTAGTATAGGACAAATTTTTTAAAGATATTAACCCTCTAAGCGGTCTGCACGTAAAGTCTTGCTATTCTGGAGCAGCTTCGAAAATGCACCACACGTATTTTTTTGCCATCAGGCGGGGTTCTCAAAAGCGGTTGAGCCGTATTTTTAAGAATGCGGCTCGACCGCTTTTGGGGATCTTGCTTGAAGGCAGAAAAAGCATCTCTGGAATGACGGTATTTTAGTGCAGACCGCTTGGAGGGTTAAACATCCTTTATAGTATGCAGAGTGTGCTTATAAAAACAAGCATTTAGGGGTTTTTGGGTTTCTCAAATATAATACCAAAAAAAAAAAAATAATAATGTGAAAACTTAAAAGATGTAAATTATAACACAATTTTACTATTTTCTTTTTATGCTATGCATTATACTTAGTTATTTACAATAAAAAAAATCTGACCTTTTTGAAACAATTTGGGTAAAAATGTCGACCGCTTATGGAGTGAAATTCTCTTATTTTCTAAAGATTCTAGAATGTCTAATTATTTTCCTATACACTCTACTAACCAATTTATGACCTTCGGAAGCTTTCATGTCTTCTTTTTTTAGATTCGAAGGAAAGTGCATCAAATGCTTTTTATAATAAATGTAAACACAAATAAACATTTGACTAATACCCATGGTGGGCAGCCAATACTTTAAGCGCACACACTCACAACGGCATGTGTGTAGTACTCTAGAATTCCCATTTCAAAATAAGGTGTATTTAAAAATATTAGCTCTAGTATATGTATGCATTAAAATTTCAGGAAATTTACTGGTGTTTTCTGTTCTTCCTAGGTGTTTTTTTTTTAATATAATTCTGCTTTTTTGTCCTTGTATTTAAACAATTGGAAATTGAACGTTTTTATTTGCTTGAATATTTTTAAAAACACCGAGCTAATATATGATAAGTTTCATTCAATTTATCTTTTACACTTACACTATTATCAACTATCGGTTTGGGTAAGTTACTCCTTAAGCGTAGCATAGGATTATCTAAAGAGCAAGAACCATAAATTTATAAACTATACCCAGCCCAGCTTTTGAGAAAATATTATTATTCAATAATTCATTATAATTGTCCAATTATAAATAAAAGCATCATTAACTTTATTTTCTTCTGGTTTTTTTATTTTTCTTTAATTTTCGAAGACAGCTATCGAATGTGCTGCTTTTTATATTTAAATTTTCCTTAGTATCTGAGTCGTTAACTCATAAATATTTTTGAAATAATTTAAAATAATCTTCCCTTAGTAAATTAGCATATGGTATGTACCGAAATTCTTGAAAAAATTTAAAATTCTTGGCATTCCTTACACCTCAACTTGTGGATAGTATTATATTGTATTTGTAATCCACAGTTTTGAGGGATTTGATAAATATAAAAGTGATTCACATATTAATATTCCTTAAATAAGTAAAAGTACGTTTAAAATAAATATGTATTGTATATCCTGAAATATTTTTTTAACATCTGTGTTCTTAATTAATTTTTTATAAAATTCTTTAGTAATAAAATTAAGAGATTTTTATATTTTGCAATTAAAATTATGTATGATAACTAATTTGTTTAAAAATTTTCTTTAATGTATAGCAACGTATTAATTATAAACTCTTTGAATATCTTATTGTTTTTGGGGAAATATGTAACTGTATATATCCTTACATTATTAAATCTGGGCATTATAAATGCGGTTTCTGTTTATTTCGAATTACTTATCGGTCTCAATAAAATATTTATCAAACAAACTCAAAATGAAACGGGCATTTATACAAGAATTCTTATATAAAACTAAACTCCAAATAAAGTGCGAAGTATATAGATATGTACATTGATTCATGTATATAAAGTTCTTTGGCATATTCTGAAAAATGAATTTGTCTTACGCAGTAACAAATTACATCC
This sequence comes from Trichonephila inaurata madagascariensis, assembly GCA_019973955.1. Taxonomy (NCBI): domain Eukaryota; kingdom Metazoa; phylum Arthropoda; class Arachnida; order Araneae; family Nephilidae; genus Trichonephila; species Trichonephila inaurata. The sequence continues at coordinate 79,614 of BMAV01009618.1, read as the reverse complement.
TTCGGTTTCAAATAACTTAAGTAATTACTACAATTATCGCCCTTCGTGGTTCCCTTGTAATTTTAATACCAAACCAAACATCCTTTTATTTTCATACGTAGCTTGATATTCAACATAATAATTTGTTATTGCAATCATTAAAACTTTATGAAGCTTCTAATTGCAATAGATAAGGGAAATAAATTATAGAATCTTGAAATATAATAGCATTAAGCGTTTACCCATTTCTCTTTCCTATTGCAATGTTCTTATAAATGACCCTGACTTATGTTATTTCATAGTTATATTAAAACTTTTCATGTTTATATGATATCTTTGTTTTGTCTGTTTAATATGTGAAATCTGAGCGTAAGCTCATTTTATTAAACTGGGGAATACATATTATGAAGAGACACAAAATAAAATTGCGGTTCTACAATCCGTTGTTTCAATTCATAATATTTAGCAAACTCTGAGGACAGATTATCAAGGTTATTTTGGCAAAGATAAACTCATATGTTATGGAACAATGTATAACTGATTAGATGGATTGAAAATACTTATCAGATATCTACACCATTCTACAAAAATTAAATTCTCAGATCCTAACAATATGTTTTAAATGCATGAAACCTTTCAAAAAAGAAATATAAAAGAAAAAAAAAAGAAATTAATTAAAAAAATTATATTTAAACACAATTAGACAGAAAGAGGCTGGGACAAGAAAGTTTAAAATTTTAGTGGGAGATGTGATCATATTGATTAATTTGTATGTCTGGTCTGTCCACGCTGATTACTAGGTCGGCAAAGAGTTCTTAATTTATTGCTGCTCAAGACAACTATAGTGCCATTCGCAGCTGCTGAATTTGGTCCTTGATGACGTGCAGTTAAGAATGAAGAGTGTATGTAGTGTGCTTATTTGGTAGAATTTAGATCTTGAGACCCTGCATTGAATAATTTCATTCAGCAAAATCTCTGCAATATGCACTATATGAAAAGGATTAGCATTGTTTTCTATTAAATGGAACTGAGGAAAAGTAGAACCTCTAGAAAGTAAAGTTAGAAAAGAAACCTTCAACACCAGCATCTCAAGGAGTTTGAATATCCTGATGAGAAACATGGTTCCCAATGTGATACTTCACAATCAAACACAACCAAACATGATACTTCCACACAATCGATAACTCCACTATTTCCAAACTTGTACTAATCATATTTATTTGGGTGATGCTTGCTCTATCCTCAGATGTGACCGTTTCCAGATTGGTAGTAAGGAGCTTAAGAAATATTCTATCCCATTTCTGATCTTTCCCTTTCTATTGCTCCCGTCAACAAAAGTGATGCTTCTGAGTGGAAAGTTTTAGTGCCACATATCGAACTGATCGTCTAGGAAATAGATCATATTATCCATCTTATGTTGATGGTAAAGCGATCCTGGTCATTCAGCAGTCTGTTGGATGTTTCTAGTGATTTATCTTGTTGTTTGTTGTCTGACCATTATGATTGTAGGATAATATATACCAGTTAACCACCACCATTATTCAGTAGAGATCAGAGAGATTTCTGAGAGCTATGTCTGTTGAATACTCAAACAGATGTTCCTGCAATTTAAAATGATGCCATAACCTGTGAAAAGATACCGTGAGTGTTCCTGACCTCCGGAACACCATTAAATAAACATCACGGTCCCTTCTTCTTCATAATATTTCAACTTTGGATAAGGTCTACAGGATTTTGTATTGGATATATCACATTGACGTCCTATATATATAAACCGTTTTATAGCTTTCAAAGAAATGCTGAGTGTGCACGCATTGCCTAACATACCTGGCTCTAGTAGGTCTCCTAGTTTGACTTTCCATCTCCTCTATTTGCTTGTTCCACCAGTATGCTTACATCTCAGCTTAGTCTTTAATTTTTTCGTACCAGTGTTTGTAAACTGTTAAATGTACAAAATTATCCAAAACATTCAAAGTCACAATCACAGTATTATTCTCTATTCAGTTTTACAAGATAAGCATAAAACAAGTCAAAATGAATCAAAATTATATAAGATTAATCAAATATATAAAAATTTTAGCCTGATGATTTAATAATATGACTCTGTATCTTTCACGGTGACGTGTACAAACTCTTTATTAAAATTTCAAAAAACACCGATATGATATACCGAAGTACAATATCTCAGAATACAAAAAGTGTCAGAAGAAAATCTTACAATCAATTATATATATGAAACAATTTATAAAAAAAAAGTTATTTCCTCTTAAACATGTACATGGAATATAGATGCTCTTAAAGGATGTTGAAACGCTTTGGCAGGAATTTACAAGCACTGAATCTATATTGATTATGTTTATGATTTCTATAATCTAATTATACATATGTTTTGAAACAATATAATTATTTCAACTTAATCAAATATTTCAGAGATTCTGAAACTGAAATCTTTCATTTTAAATTATACGCCATAGAGATTTCATATATGTCTCTCTTTCAATCTTTCTGTATATAAATATATACAGGGAGAAAGACAAAAAAATTTAATACTTTCGGTAAAAAAAAAAATTGAATATAAACCATGATTTATATATTATATAGGATATTTAAATTTGGTTTCAGGAAATAATATCTCAAATAAGGTTGATTTTCTAGATGCTGATTTAAAAATAATATATCTTTTGTAACATACATGATTGAAGAAATACATTTGCTTTTGACATTATTCCAATTCTTTTCCGGAGAAATAATACACATTTAAATCAATTTAAGAAATATTGTTTGTATGACAAGATAATTTAGTCGTACCCAAGTCAAAGGATTCTAAGAAACTCTTTAGATATTGCACACGATAGGATTATTTGTTTATTTTTTAAATACACAAAAACTTATATACATCAAAAACTTATTGAAAGCAAGCTACAATTTTTTTATTTTTTATAAGTTTATTTTTGTAAACAGATCTATCAACTCTAATAAACATCATTACGATTCTTATCCTGAATAAATCTGATACTATTGGTTATCTTTTTACCCCCAAATCATTCATTTTTAGAACAATTATTGATCCCAAACTAATATTCCCTTATGTATATCTATAGAAAAAGTATATTTCATGTGATTTGAAAATTTATATAATTATTGTAATTTACTTTAAGCAATTTATTTTTTTAAGTAAACAGTGTTTGTGGGTTCGAATTTTGAGTGAACTATGTATAATAGCGTGTATTTTCAATTTCAACTGGGTTTGACCATATTCGAGACTGAAAAGTAACAGCGAACCAATCAAAGGCGATCGGGTTTCTAATAAAAAAAAGCAAACAATTTAAATATTAAACGCATTAATTGAAGAAATGGATACAGATTTTTTTAAAATCATTTTAATATTTACGCATTTTTACTTATATTTTTGTAAGAGTATTAATAATTGAAAATTTACAAATTCTATAGTAAATAACATAAATAAATAAACAAACGAAATAAATAATAAAAACAATTAAACAAAAAATCAAATATTACAGTTGCAATCAAATGAAGAATAAATGCACATTAAGAAAAGCAAATGATATTAATTTAAAATCAAACAAATTAAAAATAATTTAATATTAAATAAAATAGGGAAAAGAATAATGAGAACGAATATTATAGCACATATTACTATAAAAAACTACTAAAGCCAATCTCAGAAAAGTTTTTATGTTTTTTCAGAGTATTTGTTGATAACATCTACGTCACTAATCATTTATCGGTACTTTTCTGTTTCGAAGGCGTAGGCGATAAAGTCGCCAAAAAAGGATACAACCGACACCAAACAAAGTATTCCCGCTGGAAAACACATTTACCACGATATTTTCAAAACAAGCCGTGGTCTTTTCTTATGAATATGATGTCTTTTTTATAATACATAAAAAATAGATAAATAATCAATGAAAACTAATATTTATTTCCATTTTTTTATGTGTTTGCTGTGTGTTATCATCAATAAAACCTACTTAGCGAGAATTGCGCCGGTGAAACAAAAATTACCCATTTATCTGATAATAATGAAATTAGTCATGAAGTAATCTCAATTTTTTCCCAACATTTTCCATTTCATTTTTTTTTATGTATATTTCATTTAATTTCTGTATATTCTTTTCATGTTAATTTTTATTTTTTCCCCATAATTTTCCTATCTTATCACACTATTTTATGCATCGGTCATTATAAATAATAATAATAAAAAGAAAACTACAGAACATCAGGTTAACCCTTAAAAATATTTGGTTAATGACGTAAGTTGGATAAAAAATGATTAAATCATTTTCCTAATCCGGCTAAGAATTATTGTCAAAAACTGATGCGTTATATTTTTAAAGGAAATAAATTGATTCCTTAAAGCTAAAATTTATTTATCCACACCCAAATTTTGAATTTTTTTTTTAAATAATTTTTTGAAATTTTTAGATTATGTCTTAAATATTTTTTCGTGGAAAAATGTTGCTGATATTAAAAAAAATGAGTAATGTAATGAATTATTTAAGAAAAAGATGGATGCTTAACATTTAAATGAATTATATTATTTTTTCTATTAACTTTTAAGAAAACTATCGCTTATCTTTGTTATAAAATATATTTAAAATAAATTTTATTTTTAGTCTATGAATAGAAAACTCATTTGCATTAAAAAGCTTATTATATATATATATATATATATATATATATATATATATATATATATATAATCTTCCCATATAATTGGGATTCTGTGTTTTATTGCAAAAGAAGTATTTAATACTTTATTCTGCATACAATGATTTAAACCTTGTACAAAATACATTTGTACAGGCAACGATTATAGCAAAAATAACATTGTGTGTGCATTTCTTATTTCGAGGAAGAGACAATTTTAAAAAGAAAGAAGAAAAGGAATTGCTTTCTAATTAATATTTTTAATTGATCTATAGATTTATTTATCATTTACTTCTTGATATAACTGTAAAAAAATTCATAAATAATTTTTTGAGACGTATATGACAATAAAACAGATGGTCTCGAAGAAATTCTTTGTATCCTTGCTATTTCTAATATTTCTCATCCAGTATGTATCCATCTTTTCAGTATTTAATTTTTGTAATAATTATCTCTGTGTAGGATACCAACTAACATTATATTTTAATAAAAATTTTGCTTCCGAAAACAGAAATTCGTTGCCTCTCGTTATGTATTAAGAACTCTCACGACACTTAAATTGCAAATTTTTCAATTTTTTTTTAAAAAAAAACACCCTTAAAGCCTAAATATTTTTGAGCATTTTGGTACCAAATTTGTGTTGATACTGTGAAAACTTCTGAAGTTATTGAGAAAGAAATAGTTGAACTTATAAACGAAAACCCTACCTCTTTCTTTTCTTTAACTTCATTTTTTGTAAAACAAAAAATTTTAGCTTGCACGCAAGATTTCTCTGAAACTATTTATGATATCAATTTGAAATTTTATACACGTGTTTTAAATAAGGCTCTTCATAACTGATATATCAATTTTAAAAAAAAATAGAACTTTTTCTAATTTGAATTTTAATTAATTTTTTTCTTAAAATTTTAAAATGCTCCTTATAATTGTATTTAAAAAAATTTTTTTCTCTAAATTTTTTTCTTGAAAGTTAGTAAAACTTCAAAAGTGAATATTTTTATACCAAGTAAAATTAATTTTGTAATATTTGATCAATTTTGTACTTCAGAATCCTGCGCGGTGTAAAGTACTAATTTTCATATTTTTGAAAAATTGTTCACTTTTTATTTCTTTATAACGGTATAAATATGTTTTTGAGAAATAAATGTAAATATATATGATTATCATGTGGTAAAAATTTCAAATTATTGTTTTGTTTTATTGCTAAGTTATATTGGTTTGAAGAAGGATGTTTTTTATCGTGTGCACTTGTTGTTGTGCTGTTGTTGTGTTTAATGCCACCTGTCTGACGTACTCAGGTCGAGCACCACGAAATTCATCGTGGCAAGGGGCTGGAAGTACGTCTGTCGTTGGCTTTGGACTTGAACACCATACAGGTGACAGTACGAATTAGCTTGGTGAAATTCTCCGAAGGGACGATAGATGGCGACACCAACTATCTCCACCTCCACTATTTAAACATGGAACTGAAGGGGAGAGAAATATTCTCCAGTCCCCTGCACTCGTGATTCAGCCCACAAGACTTTCGGATCCACTGATTTAACCAGCACGTACTCCGTGTGTACTCTAACTGAGATCTCTTAATAAATTTATATGTTCATAATATATTTCTCAGTTTCACTTATCTATTGAAGTGTTTTCTTTTAAGAGTCTCAGGCAATGATAATTTATTGTTCATGAACATGTTTCTCGCATTATTTGTGTTGAGTAGTATATTCAAGTTTTACTGCCACTAAAGACCCTACTAGTAGAGGAGCTGGTAGAAGTTAATTCAATTAAGGCTCAAAATATTTCAATTTACATGGTATATAATGCTGATGAGTGAACAGCAAGTTCAAGTGTAGTCCTCATCTACTGGCTACGGTTAGAAGCAACGAAACAATTTACCAACAGCTCTCATGCAACCTCAAAGCTTTACCTTAATAATAAGTAATTTTAAAAGAGCATTTTTTTTCAATTTATTTTTTTAAAAACTTTTTCAAAAGTACTACTTATGTCCACAGAAGAGGTGGTACTGTCAAAAAGATTTGTTAAACATTTTTAAATCTTCAATAATTGCCTAACTTTTATGTTTTAAATTATGTTTGATTTCAAACGCCTTATTAATTTCAATGATGTGAATGTTATACATTTTTCTTAATATTTTTATTATAAATTCCTAAAATACTATAACATGTTTTGATGTTTAATTAAAAATATTAATAAACAATGAATAAATACCTATTATAAATTATTGCTTCATATTATTACTAACCATTTAATGCCACAAAAATAAATTTAAAATGAAATATAAAATGAATACAATAATATTTAAATTTCCTAAACATACTAAAAAAAATTAATGTCTCATTGTGAGACGAATATTTTATTTTAGTTATCTTTATTTGATTTTCTATACCATCTATGTACTGACATGCATTGTTTTAAGGATATACTTTTTTATTGTAATATGTTGATTTTAATATTATTTTAGCTTGACTATATATTATTGAGTTAATAGAAAAAAGCCACACTTGTTTGCTTACAGATGTGTTTCCTTAATTTTCAAACGCGTGCTTGCTATGTTTTATTCAGAAAACATCTATAGATCAACACTCTGTGTCCTAAGACCTATTATACCATAAAAACAACAACCACTCCATTTTGTCCACATTATACGGTTCGAGTGTTACGGATGGCAGTGAATCGTGCTTCGGAAAAAAAGTAGATTTTCTGTTTCTAGCTTCGAAGATATTCAATGGATGCGTTGAACGAGAAACTAGCTAAGATTTAATGATCTGGAAGCCCCCGAACCTTTGAGGAAACTTTCTGTTACAGAGAACTAATACCTATCAATCAGTCAAATCGTAACCGAAATAGTTCAGTCAAACGTCTTTGATTAAAAGTGGGTATATTTATTTGTAAATATACTGTAGTTCTTCGAATTTTTTTTTATTTTGCCAATACCTTTTTTCCCAATGTTGTTGAACGACAGTTAGTTGGAACTGAACATTTTCATTTTCCTTTAAGGATCAGGATTAAGTAAATTGTCAAGCTTTGGAGAAAATGGTTTGTCGTTTTGCGAGCGAAATGATGATTTTCGAAAGTTGTTCTAGCAAAGGGAAATTTAGTAAAACAGTTTTAAGTTCTTTTTATTATTATTTTTTTTATTTGAAATCAAAATCAAGATTAATTCAATCAAAATGCAGGTAGGTATTCTGAATGTTTAAAGATAAATAAATATGTATTGAATGTATGTAGACGCCTTAAATGCCATTTTAAATAAAATGTACCGTAAAATCTAGCGTATGTAAACTGGTGATCAGTCACGGACTCGATATTGGCATGCTATGTGTTCGAACCTAGTACCACTGAAGACCCACCGTGTAGAGGTAGACCGATGCACGTTAAGTATATCGAAACTCAAACGTCCTGCTCTTGGTGTGGTGTGGAAATTAGAGGAAGGTGTCAGCTTATGTGTCTTCCTCTTTCAAAATTACGGGGTTCGTGGCTAAATAACTCTCTTGCCGCTCTATAATATGGCCGCGGTATCCTAGTGGTCAAGGTATAAGATCGTAGCTGGCATATCATTATTTCAAGCCCAGTATTACTTAAAGACCAACCGTGTAGGGGAACGATGCACGTAAAATTTGTCGTCAGCTCAAACGTCCTCCCGATGGTGTGGTGTGTTAGTTTGGAGAAGGGGTGCTAGCTCAGGTGTCGTCCTCGTCACTTGACCATGGGTCAAAATTACGAGGTCAGTCGTCAAAAGACCTCGTGTAGCTGAACCCCGTTTGTAGCTGAGTGTGAAGTTAATATTCACTCACTCTCGCAGCTTTATAACGCTACGTTCACATAACACTCAATCACTTAGTCAGCGTATAACGCTCGCTTTTAATACAAACAATAAAATGGAAATTTACAGGGGTGCATTATATGCCATCTATGAAAATGATAGCTTTAAAAGTATGAAAAGATAAGCATATAAAAAATTAGACTTTTATATGTATCTAAATATTGTATCATCGCATTTTATATGAATTTAAAGGGTTGCAGTTCTACAAATTTACTAATTTTGAGAAAGCCTGGGACAATACCTCGAAAAAATAACTTAAATACATAACACACGTACATTTCAAGGTTATTCGAAAAACAAAAGCAGGAGTGTACCTAAAAATTAAAAAAAATGTAGTCTGCAAGTATAGGAGCGCCTTATACGTCGGATTTTAAATTACAAATAAAGAAAAAAAAATGCCGGGGAATAAAATAAAAATAAACACGAGGGAGGAACAATAAATTGCACTCTATGCCATACAAATAAAAAAAATATACGTTTTAAATATATATTTGGAATAAGAAATTTTTTCTCTCATCAAATATGAAAAAAAAAAGTAATAAAAATAGACCAATCTCAATTATTTATACCTGAAATACGTTAAGAAACAAGTACACTGTTTTAAACAAAAGTCCAAAATTTTTCAGCTTTTTAATGCACTTTCCCCTTTATATTTGATTTTATTTACAAAACTTTTAAATCATGTATTTTGTAATATACATCTTTTTGTTAGAACTTATTATTTTAATATATTTTTTTCAATTGGGGCTAAGGATTGGTACCCTTTTTAGTGCGGCAACATATAAGTGGATACTAATTGCCACAATGTAGTTTTGACGCTCAGTATTCTTCCCGGAGAGAGGCACATGTGCTCTGACGATGCGAAATCGAACCAGGGTATTTTTTGCCGAGAGCATTCAAGCGAATCAGGCAATCTAGGATTCTTTAACATAATGAAAAATCGTACGACATGAATGCTGTCGATTTTCTGCATTATGAAAATCCCTCCGACCGAAAATCTAAGCCGGGGTTGAACCCCAAACTTAAACGTACAAGGCCAGCAACAAACCAACTACGCAACCCAGCCCCGGCTGCTATTTTAATATAATTTTGTGTTTAATATTTCAGTTAATTGAAGCATAACTTTTTTTTAAAAAATTGAGCTAAACAATTTAAATTAATACATTTTATATGTTTTATTACGTTATACTTGAAATGTATAAATAAAAATTATTGTGAAAATCACACCTAAAATATTTTTTACATATCCTTTGAGAAGAAATATTTTACAAACCATTATTTGCTTAACTGTAATAAACGTATTATGCATATAAGAATGCAATAAGCTAAGCATAATTTGTGCATTTTGAGAAATACTTATTGTAATTACTAAATTATAGTTATTATAAAGATTTTAAAATATAAATTTTAATGAACATTTTTAAGCGAATGTATATTAACTCCATCTACAATTTTAATTATATGTTCAGAAACTTAACAACATTATATTAAGTGAAAGTTATATTGCACATTTTAAAGTAATTTTTTACTGTACCATATACAAGAAGCATATCGAATACTTCTTATAAAATAATATGAAGATAAAAAATATCTCATGTTTTATTCACTCTATTTCTTAAAGGTATCTCAGTAATCACATTTCACTTAAAGCATAATGCACTTAACAAATGAAAATTAAACTTTTATTTTTTTTATTAAAAATCACTGTTTTTCAGCAACCGTAAGGCCGTTATGAATAATTTATGAGTGTAGAAACTGAAATGAATCAATAACTAGATGGAGAGGATGGGGTATTTAATAATTAATGAATCAAGAAACTCTTAGAAAATAATTTAATAAGTAATGAGTTTGAAATTTTCATTTTCCTAATACAAATTTTACTGTTAAACGTTTATGCATTTCATCATTTGGCTTCATTTCTGTGATTAATTCATAAATGTGTTGACTTGCATTACTGATATTAAATGTAATTTTTAAGAAATAGATTTAAATACATCATTTATACTCATACACACAACATGCACACATATACCCCTACGTGTACACAGAGAAAATCCTTTACATTAGGGCAGCACGTTTAATACAAAGTTGAACCCTTATACCTACTCAGATCCTCAAAGTTGCTGATGAGGTACCTCACTCCAGGTACCTCAATTTCTACTTCAATTTTTGCACATTGTGCGATAGTAGCGGTATCACAAATTCGTTTTTGCATGTGGAATCATTAATGCTCGGTTATATTCCAATCAGAAGAATTCGGAGGCCAAGAAGTTGTTTAGAATTCATCATAATGCTTTTCGAAGGAACCACTCTCTGATTATTTGGTCTTTATGAGGAGGTACATTTTCCAACTGACAATATTCGACACCATCCAGTAACACTGTTGACATGTCTGCAATAACGTTCATAAGGCATACTTATGTCAGAGGTTGTCCTAAGAAGTTGATAGATTCTAATTTGTTGAGAGAACATTGGATGCCACATAATATTATTGAACTATAACATTACTAGATGACTATCTTCCATTCTTCCAGTGTTCCAATTTCTTTTGCAAGCACTCTTGGTGATCACATGCCGTCAGCGCAGGGACGCGCTTAGGGTAGGGTGATGGCTTTGAGGGGTCATACTCAGTAATGTACGTCTTACTGTGTTTTACGACGTATCTGAGTCATCCTATTGGAGCTGCTGATAATTTGGTCTTGAAAGATCTTGGGTCATAGAGGACAATGTGTAACAGTTTTCGCTTTTCTCTGAAATCAATGCGCAGTGGCCGACAAACCATTGGCCGGTGACATGTTACATCAATATCCATACATATTTTTTGGTAAATACTTTCAACGGTCGCATGTGAGCCTTCGACCAAAAATCACTTCTGAAGTTGATTCTCTCTAGTGTCGAACCATAACGTTTTTATTTATGTCGAAATCTGAAGAGTTATCTGTTTCTCTAATTATGTCTCAGTAACCTTTACAAGTGGGAATATGGAGTTATTTTATCACTTGTCGCAACGTGAAAATTGCAGGTGTAAGGGGATTCGGTAAAAAAGCAGACATGATTTTAAAAATAGTTACTTTTATGTTACATCTAACGATTATGAACGACTTACAACTTATTCCTTAGCCTTGGGAAAACTCTTAAATTCAAATTTTTAATTTAACTCATGAGATTATTCAAAAAGACTTATATTTGTTATAGTTCCTTGTACATCTTCTTCTCGGACAAGGACAGCTTGGTACAAATCCACTTTTAATTCCTTCTACAACTCCGGGTGAATGATAAGATTAATATTAACTTCAACCCGCACGACTTCATGGTCACAATTAACTTCCTACTATATTCCGAGATTTCACGATTAATCTTATGCGTCCCAATGCCAGGATTTAAATAGCAAATGCATTAGTATAAAGTCAAGTGATCTCTGCAGAAAGCGGTTTTAAATCTAAAATCACAGTCAAAGACTAGTTTCCCCACGATGATTAGTTTAAGTGTCGCGGACAGTCTTTGAGTTTGGCCTTAGAAGACGTAAAACAGCTTGAAGTATTGAAGACGTAAAGCATCTTGACTGTGCCACCTGGTGAGTTGTAGATGAACTATGGAGAGGTTCTTAAAAATAGCTAGTTCAGTATTGATGAGAGATGATATCTCTTCATTGATGGAAAGATGACGTATCATTAGATGTTATATCTGTAAACAGGATATTTTAGAGATCTCCAGACAAATCTTAGAAACCATGTTGCAGAGAAAAAAAGCTTACTTTAATAATAATAAAAGGTAACCTATTTAAAAGGTACAATATAAAACAAATATGAAATTACGCTAAAAGAATTATTAATGAGTAATAAATGAAAAATCATTAAATGAGTAATAAAAATATAATTATAATAATATAGTAATACATACAGTAATACTATACATATATACATACAGTCATACTATACAAACATACATACAGTCATACTATACAAACATACATACAGTAATACTATATATACATACAGTAAGGAAAATGTGTAAAAAAGAACAAATACGTTCATGGGCACTTTATATATTCAAGTCAACCATGGTTTATCTTCGTGCGAGTTTCAGGAGTGGGGTGGTCATAATTTAAAATGACACCTCGGTGTATATGTATATACATGTAATCGTGGAGGGTGGTAGATTTTTATTCGTATTGTTAGATTTTTTCAAAGAAACATCTTAATTTACATCCAGCTTTTATTCATGATGACACAGAAACATATCTGGACAGCAACGTAGAAAACAGAAAAACACAAGTATACACGCATTTTATATGTTGATGAAAACAAAGACAAATAAGGCACGATAGCTACATGGTGAAAACAAACAGACGAAAAAAGAAAGAAAAAGACAAAGAATTCTCGCAACTTATACGAGCTAACGGAAGCTATGATTGGTCAGAAACTAACACTCGATAGTTTCAGATGCAATCTTACTTTGAAAAGTTACGAGCTTTTAATTTCTTAAATTCGATTACAATTAAATCCCAATTATGTGGGGAAGCCAGTTAAATAACTAAACACGGGTCCTGAAGTAATGGACCATCAATAATTAAAAATTATTAAAAATGATATTAAAGGGAATTTACATCTATATATATATATATATATATATATATATATTCAAACACACACACAATATGTATACATGTCTGTGTATTGTTACTATAATTTTTTTTATTATCTGACTTCGTCAGGCAGGTGGCATTAATCACAACAAAAACAACAATTATTTTCATCAAATGAAAACTAATGACTTTATTCTAAAAGAGAAGCTTTTAAAAGAAAAGAATGTTCAGAAAACTTTTTAAAAATAAGAATATTTTTTAAGATTATTTCCCTAAATATCTTGAAACAATTATATATATATATATATATATATATAAGCGTGTGTGTCAGTGAATATAACTATTTGTCTAATGTAATGAAAGTTGGAGAAGACAGCCTGAATATTATATGAGTGTAAAATGGATAATAGCTAATTGAATGCAATAAACATTGGGAAAATGTTAGAAGTAAAAGTCAGGAAACAACTAAATGTGTCACAATCTGAAACATATATATATATATTCTTAGAATTTCGTATCAGAAATTTATAGAAAAAATATAAAAACCTTTAAAGTATTAAAAAGAAAGTAAGCATTATAGTTTAAGGAAGGGCAATACCACACAATTAAATGGCAAGTGTCCAAAATTCAGTGGCCCAAAGAAAAATACCTATTTTGTTTCAGAATTAAATACATATTTCAAGTATACACCTGCGTGGCAAAAGGAAATCTTTATAAGCCAAATAAAAAAAAATGATTTATTTAATATTTATTTAGTTATTTAATTTTTTATAAGGAAATGTGTTCTTAAATTTAGTGCGAGTATCTCATTTATCTAATATATTTGAAGTAAATAGGCTTTTTAATTCTTGGAAATATAATTATATATAAGTACAAATATAAAAATATAATTATAATTGTTCGTATGATTAATACTGAAGTTTATTTTATCGCGTTGCATTTGCTCTTTAAAATTTAGAAATGTTTTAAATTAAACTACAAGAAGCAAATATCCCCTTATTAAAAATTTCTCACTTGAAATAATCCTTATTTTTTTAAATTTTATATTTGTGAAGAATGCACTTAAAATTTTAACGGTAGCATGACTTAAAATGACGTAAACACTGACGGAATAATACAAATTATGCTTTAGTGTTGTTCCCTTGACGGATAAAAGAAGCTTTTCCCCTTAAAAAATAAGATATAAAGATAGCGATTTATATCCTCCGTCTCCTGAAAACGAATTGATTCCAGTGATAGGCATTTACGAGTTTTAACAGATTACATGTTAGTCAGAAAGCAGTTAAAAATGAAAGAACTCCTTGGTGGATTTCTGAACTAATCCCTTGCTGTCTAAGAGACTATTCTTTCGGTTGTACTATCGAACACCTGTCTTCCAAAGATCTTTAACCTGGGAGAAGGCGCACACTCGATAGTAACGTTAGTAGTCGTGCTGGGTGAACGAGACTCACCCCAATCCTTTCTTTATAGTTTTTTTTATTGTACACGATAAAAATCATTTAATTCCAGTGAGTAACTTAACTAAGAAAAAGCACACTTATCTTTTTTTAAGGTATCTGACTACGTTCGGAACCGTGATTTTAAAAAAGCGCATAAATGGAAATTTTTCATGATATTTAGTGTCACTTAGATTAGAATACGTGAATAAAATTGTTTTAAGGACACATTTTGGCAAAAAAAAATTATTTAAATACAATAATTCGGCAAAAAATTAACTTAGAATAACCGTTTTTCAAAATGTTTTCCTTTTGTGAAAAATGCTTCTATTATAATAATATTTTGCCTGTATATAGCTCAGACCTCTGTACAGAGGCTCAACTATGATTTTTGAAAAATTCACATTATTTTTAGAGTTACAACCCATTGAAATAATTATCAGCGTTTTTTTCTTAAAATTTCTCCCCTTTGTTGTCGTAAAACATGGATAAACCCACTTCTAAGTTATATATTTCAAAATTTCTAGTTGGACCTCTATACAGAGGTCTGAGCTATATACAGGCAAAATATTATTATAATAGAAACATTTTTCAGAAAAAAAAAATATTTTGAAAATGGGTCATGCTATGTTAATTTTTTGTCAAAATATTGTACTTAAATACTTTTTTTTTATTGTAATACTATTCTTAAAACAATTTAATATACATTTTCTAATCTAAGTGATACTAAATATCATAAATATTATCCATTAAAACGCTTTTTCAAAATCACGGTTCCGAACGTAATCGGATACCTTAAGGACTTTTTAACTTTTCTTTGACAATTTGAGAAAAAACCCAATTAATTTGAGCTAAAAAAATTCATATGTACGTGACTTTAATAAAGAACAAAAAACCCAGATAATTTTCACTAATGTTACATGAATAATATTTGCATGGGAACTGTCAAATTTTGTTCCAGTTATTGTATTTTACTCTTCATTGGTGATCTTCAAAGTGTATGTAGAACATTTTCTTGTTTGTGTCTTTTTCACATGACTCAGTCTTATGGCTTCTTATCTTTCGTGATCGAGTTTTTTAGGCAGCTTTTGAAAATTTTTCTTTCAGATTTTCACTTTTGTTACTGAAAAATGAAGAAAAGATCAAGGTGAAAGGGCTTACCTTGTCATGGAGAGCTGTCACGTCTTGAATAAAACAAAGTCCAAAAAACAAATCTTGTGACCTACAGATTTTTAATTCCAACAGCACACATACTAATACATTGGACTTAACACAATTAACACGGCACAAACACTAGACAAAAACATTTCTATCAATAACATCTATATCAATTTGTACAAGCTATCGCGTAGTCTCTCGGCGTTTCTTCTAAGTGTCAATTTTTATATTACATTAAAATTTACCCTTCAAACGGTGGTGCTGCTGTCTCCTTTTTGGTTGGGAGTTTTAGACACAGGTCAAACGTTTTATGTTCATCACTTTTCTCAAATTTGCTTTCGCTATCATTATTAATGTACATGCTTTCATCAGGTTCTTCCCTTGCTAGATCAGTTTCAACTTCATCTAATGGATATCGCGCATATGCCCTTTAATTACTTTAAACTCTGATCATTTACATTTATAAACCATAATGAATCATAAAACGTAGTAATAAAAACCACTATGTCGATAAACTGGGGGAAAATGAAGCCTGATCGTAGAAAACATTTTGCAACAAAAGTGCTCGCGAGGGATTCTCAGCAGTAAAAAAATAAAAGCTTGCCTCTCTCCAAAAAAAAGAAAAAAGGGAGACATGTGACAAATACATTTTTGTTTTTACATGATGATTGTCACATAGGAGGATACTGACAAGGTCATTAGTAACAAATAAACAGTTTTCCCAGTATTAAAGTTTTTATGAGCCTGGGGTGACTCTGTGCCCCGAGCATCCGCTCCCGTGTTAACAAACTCAGTGTATTTATTAGCAGGATAACACTAGACTGCATATGAATCACATCAGCCAAAAAGTCAGGAAGTATATGATACTTCCTTTCGTATGGGTGACCTTGATTATCATTTGGAAGGCCTAGAGCTCGTAGCACAAACTGCTTCAAATATTTGTGAACGAATGATAATTTTTTTTCGGAACTTAATTAACCTACGTATTGTGGGAGTGATAAATTAGTGATTTTGGTCACGAACTAGTGGTATATGTTGCTTACATCCAGTCGTGGATTCGAGTTATAAGGCCTTTAACCGTTTAGCGGGCACAAAGCTAAAATACACTTTTCTGTGATAAAGTACTTGATAAATGTAATGTTCTCATCTTCTATAAACATTATTTAGTAACAAAATAATATATCTGATTAAGGTTTTTTTTCCTGTGTGGTGGCTAGACGTTGTAGCCACTGCGCACTTAGGACATTTAACTTACTTTTCAGGAGAGAAATAATGAATTATATTAAAATAAACTTTTTATGAAAAACTAACATTTATATAATAACAATTTCAATAGTAATTAAATACAAAGTATAAGTGTAATTAAATAACAATAGAATAAAACTGCACAAACATAGAATACTTACTTTTATATAAAATACTTAGAATATACATTGAAATTGGTACATATCCACATTTTATGTTTTATTTAATTTTAGTATAAAAAGTTATAAGTAAAGTAGTATTTTTGAGAATTTAAATTATAGTTCTTTCACAAATTTGATGAACTATTTACTGTGGAACTTAATAATATGCAAACGTCTTCTCCGATCAGAAAGCTCTAATGAAAGATTTTCGAACCCGAGAATCTTGTACCACATGTTGTAAACAAAATTTGTTTATATTTCCGACCCCTAACATTCTCACATGAATTTAAGTGCTCTCTTTCGAGTGGAGGAAAAGGGAAAATTTCTATGTTATTTTTCTGTTCTATGAGGGCAGTGGATATAGAGCCTCTATCTACACATAAAAGCTTTCCAAAAACCTAAATAAAACTTTTTTTAATTGCACATTGAAAGAAGAAATATGAGAGAAATGTATACTTATGTCATGTCGAAATTGTTTTTAAAGATCAGAAGTTTTATTTATAGAAATCAAAATACAATTTGTAGATTTACACCGAGATCTGTTTTTAACTACCAATCACAGGACATGAAATGCATCGTCCTGCCATCTGTATTGATATTTATGCTTTTTAGCTTAAATCAACGCATGTGTATAGACTAAATATCCATCACCCGCTTTTAGAAAATTTTATTAGTATTGGGCTAGACCTATTAGCCACTGCCCGCGAAAGGGTTAAACGCATGATGCATAAGAGACTGATGCACGGTAAATATGTTGTATCTCAAAGTCTTCCTATTGGAATAGTGGAGAAATTTAGGTGGTGGAATGACAGCTGAGGATTTCCTCATGATCATTTATCCATTGTTCAAATTTACAAGGTTCATCGCTAATAGTTTTGGTATTACTTTCATGTGAGTTACTACAAAATTAATCGATTTACCTCTTATTTACTATTCTATAGCACAATGCTTCTCAAAATGTGGGGCGCCTCCCCTAAGGGGCGCGAGCATATTGAAAAGTTGGAAACAAAAGATTATTAAAAAAATTATTAATTTATTGAAAGCAAACAAAAAAAGTACATTCTGACCTAATAAAAAAACATTTACACTCATATAATACACCTGCAAATGTATCAGAACTGCACAAAGTATTTTATAATTAATAGAACAAAACTAAATTAAGAACAAGTTTAATAATTACCAGTGACCCCATGGGCATGTCATATATAAAATTATATTTAAAAATCAACACTTATCTTGATAATTTTTACGGTTTATAATGAATCCCTTGCCTGCCTTTTAAATATGCGATTTGCTACCAAATTCCCTCCTTTCGCACGTATAAACGCGTTTGTGATATTTTTTTGGGGGGAGACGGGGAATAAATAAGCAGTTTCTCAGAAATAGGTAAATCCATCACTAGTACTGTCAAGGTCCTTTTATTGCATTCCAGAACCTTCTGAATAATTTAATATATTGCAATAAGCAGGAAAAATCGTATTCTTGAAAGACGTATATACACGTCTGTGGCAATTAATGCTTTGGCTAAGAGCGACGTATATATACTTAAGAGGTTAAAGTCGACACTTAAGGGCGGCACTTAAGAGGTTAAAGTCGTCGTGTTGCTTTAGAATCAAAGTATCGTATTATCAGCTACATTGTTGGGTTGTAGTAATAAACATGTTTCGTTGTTTGATGTTTTCTCTCTCTCTTTGTTGAATTTTATTACTTTCTATGCGTGTGTATTTTGTGTATTTTTACGCTTACACAGTCTATTTTGATTCATATACAAAAGACATATAAATTCTAAAAATTCCTTACATAGTTCTTGAAATAATAAGTTTAAAATAATGACGAAATATTTTACTCTTTCAAAATATATGTGTCATTATTATAAGAATTATAAGATTGTGTAATGTAGTGTAATTTATTTTGTTTTGTTGCGATTATTTTATCAGCAATTTAAAAAAAAATTCCTGAAATTTTTAGTGCAATGTCTCTTTATCTGCATTTTAAAAAAGGAATGGTTTCTAGTATTTAAACGAATTCGTCGGGATTTTTAAGTAACCGAGAGTCAGTGAAAGACCAGAATTTACCTTAAATAGGAAAATTCATTAATGGAAAATGGAGATGTGTAGATCAATATGCAATCAGGCTTTAAATCTCTATTCATTTCTTTTTATATGATTTTTTTCTCCATCTAAGAGAAGTAATATTTTTACTTCAAGGGATTTCTAAAAAAATATATTAAAAAAAAAAACTTAGTCGACTTTCAGCAAAGGAATTTAACTGAATTAAACTCATTGCAGTTTTAATTAATCGATTAACATTTTTCTTACTTTTCCATTTCAAATTTTCTTAAGTCCATTGGAGTAGATTCAATTTAAATTCTACATTTCTTCTTTCTTTATTTTAATTCATTTGAGAGTAGAGGGACAAAATGAATTGTATTTTTTTTTAATTGCGATTCATTTTCTTTATATAAGGTCTGGTATTCAAGGAAAATTTAATAAATGTTTTATATTCCCTTAAAAGATAATACTTTTTAAAGGGTTTGTTTTAGAAATGTGTTATTTAATTTGAATTTTGTATTAATGACGCTCCTGGAAGAAATGCAAAAGTTTTGACTATGTGAATTGTAGATTTGATACTGACTCAAGTGACCACATCTCCTAAACTTCCACACCACGCAAATAAGAGGGCTGTGAGCCTTGTTAGATTTAACATTCATCAACTCTTCATTACGGTGGGGTTTAAGTGACACCTGGAATGGAATCTATAATACAGGTTATGAGTTCGTGTTCTCAGGCACTGTGACGACATTTTTCAAAATGTTACATATCGTACAAAAATTTCTGGGCAGACAGATTCTGAAATTTAAATTTTAAATATTCTATAATAGATAAATCGGCAGCTTAAAATAATAATTTCACAATTGATATTAATGAATAAAATATAGTTTTTTTTGGGGGAGGATAAAATGCTCGAACTGACTTCATTTTAAAGGTCACTAAAGACTAGCAATATGAATGGACTGATACACATTAAATCTGTTGAGGTTCAAACCCTCCACTTTGGGGTAACATGGGAATTCGATGAAAGAGCTTCAACTAAGGTATTGTCCTCGTTACTTAACCAAGTTTCAGAACTGTGAGGTCCCTTGCTTTTCCATGACTGTATATAAGCATACTAGCCAAATGACATTTCCCGTTATGTAATATTTGATATTCCCGCCTTTTGTTTGTATAGAGCATTGACTTGTCTTTGTGTTGATGTAATAAATTCGGCATGTCTTTGCAGTGAATTCAGTGATCATGTTTTATGAATTGATATTTCTAGTTCTATGACATTTCTTAGGAAGTTATTCAACTCTTTTAAATGCCTTTCCAGTTCATCTCACAGATTTTCTATTGCACAAATATCAGACTTATTGGCGGCCATTTCAGCTGATGAAATATACCAAGTTTATGGTTAAAGAAGGCATGTACAGTTTTGGCGCGATGGGGAGTAGCATTGTCATCCTTATGTATTATGTCACTACCTGGAAACTAATCTTCCATCAATGGCTTAACAACATTTTTTGTTGAGATAAGGACTCATTTCCATTTCTGTTACCCTTTATATCAGCGTTTCTTAAACTGTGGGGCGCACCACCCTTGGGGGCGTGACAACTCTACAAGGGGGGGGGGGGCCAGCATATTGAAAAGTCGAGAACAAAAGATTATTTAAAAAAAACATTAATATACTGAAAGTAAACAAACAAAATACATTCTGACATAATAAAAAATAAAATACACATTTACGCTGATATATTACACTTAACAATATATCAGTGTTGCACAATGTATTTTATGACTAATTTAACAATACTAAGTTAAAAACAAGTTTATTAATTAACAGTGACCCCATGGGCTTGTCATATATACAATCTAAAACAAAAATTGACACTTATCTTGATAATTTTTGTACGGTTTACAACTAAACCTTGAGTGTCGATCAAAAGTTTCGCGCTTCGCTTCCAAATGCCAATTATTTTCCACGTTAGCACGCGTGCGTGATGTATTCGGGGAAGGGGGATGAATAAAGAAGCAAAACTAATCTGGAATACGTAAATCCTTTGCAAATCCTGTCAAGGTCCTTTTATTGCATTCCAAAATTTTCGGAATAATCTTACGAATCGTACAGAAAAGATCGTACTTCGGTAAGACATATATATACGTCTGGAGAAATACACGCTTTGGCTTAGCGAGACGTTTA
>BMAV01009618.1:29639-48622 GCA_019973955.1 Trichonephila inaurata madagascariensis | reverse complement strand
GCCGCGGTGCGGAGGGGGGGGGGGGTTGTTGTTGGGGGGGGGAGCGCGAGGCCAAAAAAAAAATATATGGCGCATTCAGTACAGTTAAATTGGGTGAGAAGTGTATGAAACAGTGTTAATTCTTTAACACTTTAACATTCTTTTTATAGCACTCAACAATAAAAAGTGTTTTTACGTAAAATGAGAATATCTGAAAGCTCATACAAATACCGGAATTTCAAATAAAAAAGTAATCTAATAATAAGTAATAAAAAAATGAAAGTTAAGTAAAATATGTATATATATATATATCTATGTGTGGGTCAAAATGTGCTGGGTTTTCATATTTCTAAAGTACTTGTAGCTGAAAGGCAGAAAGGAAAGTATGATAATCACAGATATGTATTTAAGATATATTATACAAAACAGTTTTAACACTAATACGTATAAGCAGCTGCAGCAACTCTTGATTTCGGGGTTAAACACACATAAGGTTAAGTTTTTTTAAAACAGTCATTTTGTTTTTTAAAAAAAGAAGATTGTTATGGATAGAAAAATTGTAAGTGTAGCATCATTTTAGATGAATTGGGTCTAAATGGGTTATCTTTCCAAATAACTTGTTTAGAGTATTATGTATATTTTTTTTATGAGACGTCAGGTGGAATCATTTTCTCAAATCGACACAAACATCATTCATTTTAATCAAACTATGAAATGGTTTTTCTTCATTGTGATTTTAACTAGTACAGCTATTTAAGACCACGTCAATGAAAAGAGCACTGCAAAATTATGATATGTATGGTCACAGTAGCTAATGATGGGATGGAATGTGTCTACTGAGATGGTTTTAAAATAAAATTGCTCAGCAAACAAAAAAAACTAAAAATGTTTTATGATATTTATGGATACACGAGCAAGGATGAAAAAGTGTTGTATCTTTCTGAACTAAATGAGGGACCTTTTGAGAAAACTAGCTTCGGAGTGTGTGTGTGCGCGTAATATTTTCCTTTTTATGGAGAGTCAAAGTTAGATGACATCTTTTTCTCAAACCCAGACTCAAAAGAACAACGTTAATTTCAACTAAATCAGAAAATTTTTTTGCCCAACTTGTGACAGATTAATAACATGTCAATGTTCTTCATTTTTAAAAATAGGCTAGTTCTTACTTAACCAAGTAATCGGGAACTTCTCAGAACAGGTATGACCCCTCTTTCATCAAGTGCTCGCTTGACTGAGTTTTGAAAAACCCTATATCAGGGGTGCCGAACCTTTATGGATCAACGTGCCATTTATTTTTAAAGAAATGTTTAATATAAGGTATAGACGTGCCGTTAAATAATTTAAACTTGTAATTATTGGGAAAATAATAAAACTGATTGTACTAACAACTCAAAACTCTAGATTTTCAAAGAAAAAATATATTTTGCTGTATATTAGTAGATGTTTTAGTTATACGTGTAATTCAAATTAAGGTAACAGTGGTGTGATTTATGTTGTTGCAGATTAGATGGTAAAAAACTTATATTAAAGATTGTAAAATGTTACTTTATAGCAGAATGCAAGCTGAATTGGAGTCATCTGCCAAACAGTTTTTATGCGTCTTTGATGATATTCATCTATTAAAATAATGACTCGCAGGCATAGGTAGATGAAAATATGGTTAAAATAGCATGATCCAGCTTCTTCAAACAGTTAAATGTATCTGGAATTGAATCCCATTTTTTAAAAATTTCGTTACTCACTGGCATCGGCTGCGTACCGTGACCGATCATCCACGTTTGCTCATAATACTTCACAGTGAAGTTTGTTATTTTGAACTAAAACGCAAACCGTTTTTATCGGCGGCGTGCCCAAAATTTTGTGTCTCGTGCCATTGGTTCGCCTACCCTGCCCTATATTAAGGAAATGAAATTATCCAACAAAATGAGATTTTCTAGAAAAACTGCGCACAAATTTTTGCTACACATGTTTTTCTTTTTTGTTATCCTTAATGTAAAATTAAGTATATTCCATTCGGGAGAGTATAAAAAAACCAACCACCTAGAAAACTCTTAATTAGACACATAAAGTAATAACATAGATTGTACATATTTTATTTACATATAACATCAAAAATGAATCTTATTAATAAAAATCTATTCCAATATTTATGTAAACTACCTTAACTATGATTTCTATCCTAGATCTTGTGATCTTACCTTCCAATTCTCGAGAAAATATCTATATTTGCTTCAATTAGGACTAGGTATCCTAAAATAAAACTCTAGGCTATATTTGTAACAAGAGTATACTTTTTGAAACATTAATTTATACTATGGAACATATATTATACACATATAAATATCTAGTTCAGAAACTCTATAAAATACACATATAATTGTAGTGCTACTAATGTTATGTTAATATGAAACTTACTCTAATTACGCCTCGAATTTTCACACACAGGTCAGAAACATATAACATTCTCATAAACATGCCTGAACTTAAGGAACGAGAACGTTTTTCACAATAGTACAAAACTGGCAACAGTAAAATGGTTGAAACTCGTAAATTATGGATGAGAGTCGAGTATTATTGAGAAAAGTCGGGTAATATGGGATACCAAGGTTTGGGCTTTGTTTGTAGCTGTTAATGCGAGGGGTAAAATTGAACTACACAAGAATTGCTCACATGATGTATTACAGTGACAGTTCAGTTGACAGTTTATTATTTCAGTACGACTCGCTACAGAACAAAGTGTGTCTTGCGATTTTCAAAAGTTTTTGCAGGTAGTTTTGGCTTACCAGTACAGCAGAACGTCATTTATCCGAATGTTTATTATCTGGAACGTCAAATATCCGGACCAGTTTTTTTTTTCAACTACATGTACTGTATATGATTACGTTTTCGAACAGTGCAATGCTCAACAGTTGTTTCGAGTGATGTCAAAAGTGGCGGGATATTTGGGGAATTTCAGTTGTGTGATTTGGGGTAAACATCTGCGCGAAATATTAGGTCAGTTAGTTTCCAAGTGAGGAGGTGTATACGTATTCTTTTGTTGAGTTGTGAACTGCTATGAGCGCAACGTCTTGAACATAAAGACAAAACTTGAAATATTGAACCGTCTCGTGAAGGGAGAAAATGGAGTGTCTCTATAGCACAGTTTTATAATGTTGTAAAGTCAACAATTTCTGACATATAAAAATTCGAGAAACATTTTAAATTTTGCGTCAAAACTTGACTCAGAAGAGGGTTCGAGAAAAGGAAAACCATGAGGGAAGCAAACGATGTTATTCTTGATCATGCACTCTACTTGTGGTTTTCACTTGAGTTCCATGTAAGAAGAATCCAACCCTGTCGACGATGAAACGAATGAAGACGATGACAACAACAACAACAACGAAAGTAGCAAGGGTCCATCAAATGCTGACGCATTTGCAGCGTTAGAGACAGCTATGAAATGGTGCGAACAACAAAATGCTATCCTGCTCAACTGCTCTAGAGAATCACCGAAGTTTGCAGCAAAAAAACGAAGGTGTACATTGGTACAGCGAAAAATAAGTAATTATTTTCCACAATAAAGGTAAAATTGCGACATTTTGCATCTATTTTGCTTTTTCTTCAAGTACGTTTCCCGCATGTGATGATTTTCGATATTCGTATAGTGTCTGGCTTCATATATTGCATTTATCACAGTCATTTTTCGGTTGTCCAAACAATAGCGTATCCAAACGGTGTCCGGTCCCAATTGATTCGGATAAACGACAATCTACTGTATACGTATGTCTTGAACATTGACGTTAACCGTAATGTACATTTAAAAAAATAGTAGCTTCTAATACTGTGGTCTCCATAATGTCATGTCGGGTATTATAGAATACCTGGAACTCCCAAATATCCAATATTCCCTTATTGCCCGACAAAACCTCATGCTATCAATTAAAAAGCCGGCGAACAAAGACGCTGAATGAATCTTTGTAACGGAAAATCCTCTAAAGATCAACGAGGGGAAACTTTAATACTTTAGCATTTTTTTGTGGGTTCACTTTGAATGTACTGGAGAAGAGAAAGATTACTATATTTGTGTGTGTGAATTTTGTAAATAAACTCAAAACGGAAATGACTTTTACATATTGTTAAAAATATGGCTTTTATATTTAGCCCTCCAAGCGGTCTGCACGTAAAATTCCGCCATTCCAGAGATGCTTTTTCTGCCTTCAAGCAAGATTCCCAAAAGCGGCCGAGCCGCATTCTTAAAATTACGGCTCAACCGCTTTTGAGAACCCCACCTGAAAGCAAAAAAATATGTGCGGTGCATTTTTGAAGCATCTCCAGAATGACAAGACTTTAAGTGCAGACCTCTTAGAGGGTTAAAAATAGCTAGGTTTTATAAAATCTTATATAATAATCTTTTCAGTGGTTTAAACCACACCCATTCCATATTACTCGACTATTCCACATTACTCTCCATTTATCGCTTTTTTTGTTAAAATAAACGTTTTCTTGCTACAAAATCAGTATTATTTGTTTTACTAGCAATAATTCCTTACAATCGTTTATAGTATATATACATGGTGATTTTGGAGATTTTTATCCAAAACCGTTAAAGTTATTTTTAAGAAGTAAATGGTATTCCATAATACCCGCATGTCATCTATATTTTTAAAAACTTGTTTACCAATGTAAGCGCTTGTATATAATAAGAAAAAAAGTTTTTGCGTTAGTTTTAGTTAGAGCTTGCGATTATAATTTATATATATCTATGAAAATGATTATAATACATTCCTTGTTTATCAATGGAAACAGCAAAAGGAAAAAAAATATCACTAATTTTATTTTATCATATTTTTAGAGTGTTACTGGTCCAAGACACTTATTTAGACCGCAAAGTTTTGAGAAAAATAGTGATAATTTAATAAATTATGTTCCTATTTATCATATATTTTCACACCAATATAACATTTTAATATAACAAAAAGTACGTTGTTTGAAAATGTTTTTTTATTATAAAAATATATAAAAAAATATATATATATATATATTTATCATTTTATTTTTAGTGGATGTAATTATTAATCTAAAATTTGTGATCAATCATTTAAACTTGTTACTGAAATTGTACAATCATGCAATTTATTCTTAATAGAACATGTTGCTAAATGTTTAAATTACAATTTAAGTTAATTGAAACTAATAATAATTACTTTTTCAGAAGTATGAATTATAAAAATGTTGTTCCTCAATTAGTACTTCTTTGATATAAAGTGAAAAAAATTAAAATGGGATAATTAAAATTTTGAATTAATATTGAATTTTAAATGCTATTCCTATTTACCAGTCATTTACATTTTGCAATGAAATGCTTTCTTTCGAAGAAAGAAAAATTAAAATTTATAAGATATGAAGTTTTTATTGAATTTTAACGTTATATTATATATATATCACCTTATTATTTCTTTCCAAAATGATATAAATTTTCTTAAAATCAGTTCCTTAAATGTGTAAAACTTTAAGAATATTCAAAAATTAAAGAATCACATTAAAAAAATTAACAAATACTGGAAAAGTTTTCAAATTTTTGAAAGTTTCTTAACAAAATTTAAATTTTTGAAATTTTATCCACACTAATCATATAATTTCATAAAATCAAATACTTACAGGGAAATGCTATATAAAATGGTAAAACGTGATATACAAAGAGTACTTAAGACTTTCTATGACAAAGGTATATATTGTGTGGTAAATATATGAAACAAGCATATTGGCGGATTCATTTATTACATTGAGAATTAAATAATCGCATGGGTAGTAATTTTAAACAAATATATACTCCCTCCCCAAACTGTGTATATAGAAGAAGAGTTAAATAATTTCTTTTTGAGTAGAGTATTTTTAATTTTTAAAGAACCAAATAATTTTCAAGAATTGATCGATATAAAAAGATCATGAACGCATTCGCGATACTAACGTTAATGGTCGCGCGCTGGGTTACGCAGTCATCCCAATCCTTTTTTTAATAATTATATTTATTGCACACGATGAAATCCAATCAATGAAAAAATCGATTTTTATTTCATTCAAAATAATGGTTTTTTTTTCGGCTGTAATAATAATTTGTTAATTGGGGCTTTTTTTTGTTAAATAGGGCTTGCTTGTCTTCATTTTAATCAGGGGAAAATCGTTATATCGCAAAATTCATTAAATTGGTGTCTGACTGTATTTTCAAATTGATTATAAATATTACATCTAATAACTATTTATTTTATTCATTGAAACTGATATCGTTATTTCCACTAATGAGTCTAGATTCACAATAACCTCCTCGAGACATGTTCTTGTGGAGAAAAACAAGATCTTGCTACATTCCATCAAGATCCTAAACTGAAAATGATATGGCAGAAGTGGTTTGAGGACCGAACCAGATATCATTTTGGACAAGTACATATGTATTATACTTTATTTTGAAGAAATAATGGCATGGCTACTATCCCATTCTGTAGATTCACTTTTTATATTTTGTGTCAGAGAGATGCGCATCAAACATCACTTGCATAGATCGCTGAGTACGCCTACCCTGAAATTTGTATATTTTCTGGCTGGTAGTATATGGAGTTGTACTTTTAATGTTACTTAGTGTATTTATCAAACTGAAACAAATGTTGCATTTCCTACAGAATGAATGACACAAAAAGAATATCAATGGTAAAACATTTTCTAGAAATTTACGTTAGGTATCACAGCGTGTTTTATATGTAACATTTTCCTTAAAAAGAAGTTAAGATGCAGAAATGAATCTGTATCAATCTCATTTAAACTATAGTCATGTAAAAAATTTAATAAAATAATTGTCAATTAATTTTTAGGCATTGATTTCAGCGTTAAAATTTTTTAAAGAATTTTAAAGAATTTATGCCTAACTTTTCTTCCGTTCTATGGAAAAACTACAAAAGTTATTTTATGCACCATGGAAGTGTAGGAAAGTTTCCTTACAGATTGTGACATACCTGGCACCATTGAAAAGGTATTGGAGTGTAAAGCAAAACCTTTAATTGAATTAACCGTCAAAAAACCAGTTTTCATGATATCAGTTGATTTATGTCGCCAGATTTGTGTGTATTTATATTTTTGTAATTGTTACACTTCCTGGTAAACTAATCCAAGCCTTGGCAAAGCAAGCAGTGAAAATTTTTGTGTCGGAGGAGGCATAAAGATGAAAGCAGTTTCTTAAAAATGACTTTTATTAATAATCAAGGATAAAGTCAATGTGCTCGTCACTGCAGCGATCAAAAACAATAAGTTGACTAATAAAATCTTCGTTAAAAAAAATCAACTTTACCAGACATCCGATTCGAACCTTCTTACATTCTAATATTTAAAATGAATTTATCATCTTAAACTGGTGATGCAACATACAGTTGTATAGCCAACCAGCCGCTCTCTATTTAATAGCTAAAACACACTTCTTATATTTCCTTTCTTTCTCTTTCTCCCTAAAAGACTAACACGAGCCGAATTTTTTTTTTTAAATAGTTTCTTGATTTGCATTGCAGTTGCTGCCAACCACAAATCACGAAACTTGCAAAAAGTTCGAGTTCGAATTGGTTTGTTTACTTTCATTGAGATCATGGAACGGGATTGGGAAATTAACACAGGAAGACCATAAATATTCGGATCCGAAAAATAGTACTTCGCATGGTTGTTGTTTTTTTAAATGTCTAACAATAGTGTCAAAGAATTTATGTAAAAAATTTGTAAAATATTAAGAAAAGTATGTATACAGAAGGTCGTTCACACTTTATAGAAACGATTTGAAATTCGTTTTCTCGTTTGCATTTTGAGAGAAAAATTTGGCAGCTTCTGAGTCATCTGCCAAAGTCTTCTTTTGATTTTAATGTAAAAATTAAAGATGTATTTTAAAAAACAGCTGCTAAAAGTAAAATATTACTCGAATGTTACGTAATTATGCTTTCCAAGGAGGAATATCAGTACAAAAAATTAAGAAGCGGTGTAAAAATCTCGGTTATTACATTTCAATCAAATATATTTATAATATATCAAATTTGAAAGAAAAAAACCTTCTTGAAGAAGGTAAAAATGAAAACATGACCACGGAATTTTATCCTAAGACTGTTCCAACGCTGACAACTATAGAGAAAGTGAAGTATCTGATCCTAAAAGAAAATCCGTTGACTAAAAGATTTCTTGTATCGAAATTTGGAACGTCTTCCGGAACGGTAATTAGAACCATTCATAAAGATTTAAAGTTGGCACAAACGTTTAACCCTTTTGTGGGCTTTGGGAAAATTACTTCCCATCTACATGATCTTTTAAGGTACACATGAAGGAAGCGAAAAACCCATTATAATATATTGGCTTTGCTATTATAACAATGTGGAGACTGATTCCCCATACATTTTTGTACTACTGCCCATATTCCAGTAGTTATTATATCTGTAAATCAAAAGATGGTATTAAAGAAGGAGTACGTTGTTCAAAAGCTATTGCTGTATATAACGATGTCATGGGAGGGGTTGATCGCTTTGATCAAAGAAAAGAAAGATATCAAATAAGAAGACCTGTAAAATGTGGCATCGTGTCTTTTATTTTCTTATTCACCTTGTCATCATACACTGGCAAGGGAACAAAAAAAAATAGAAGTTTAGACCAGCTAACATTCCGTATAGCGTTAGCTCGTCAACTAATTGACGGATGTTCCTCAAGAAAAAGAAAAGAACATTCCTATTAGCTTCCAAGCAAAGAAATGTGTAGTTCCGGATGATGTGCATGTAGCCAGTGTGAGAAATCATATGCCAAAGATGGTTTCCAACTATAGACGATGTAGGAAATGTAGTGGAAAGGGACAAGAAAAGAGGACCCGCTATATGTGTGCAGAATGTGATGTATCCTTGTGCATTGCAACATGCTTCTCATACTTTCATGGTAAATAATCACTATTAAATTTAATTTTTCTTATGAAGGTGAGTGGTTCTATGGGAAGAATTCTTCCCACCCCTAAAATTTAAATTTAAACATAAAATTCGGTAAAATGAAATACATTTACTAGAATGCTATTGTTTAATTATTAATAAAACATAAAAAACTGCGAGAAATTCAGAAGAGAAATAAATGGCCCAAGAAAGGGCCAAGCCGAAAGTTCATCTCCTTTCTTAAGACACATTGCTGAGAGAGAAGGAAAGCAAATTGTTGAAAAGTATGTTAAAATCAAATATCTGCTGAAAAATCGAAACTTGCAGTAACTCTGGATGAGGTAATGGCATATGCAAGTAACTGTAGTAAAAGATGATGATCTTTCTATCACTCAACTGACGAGAATGACTGTACGAAATAGCATTGTTAGTGTACAGTAAAGCTCTTAAAGAGATTCATGATAGTTGCAGAATTTTCTATAACAACGGCAAATTAAAAATAAAAAAAAAGTCTAATGTAGAGCCAACATTAATTCACTCTACAATCTACAAAATATCTTAGAACCAATTTTTGAAGAAGAAATTGCCACTTTACATGGAAAGGACATTGATAAAACTGAGCTTCATATGTACAAAGCCTCTAGCCACACGTTTAAGGCAACAGCCGCTTATTTAGCAAAAAAAAAAAAAAAAAAAAAAATCAGAAACAGGAATAAAGAGTATTCCATTAGATGAAATACATGTAAAATCACACAATGCTTCTGCAATGGACTTTTGTGCTTTAGGTTTATTAAAACGAGCCTTAGGAAAACAGCACACAAGAACTCAGGGTGGACTTTAGAAAACGATTTAAGAGGAATGGAGTAAAACTTACATAAAGGTACTAAGAAAAAGTTTACTTTCATGAAAAATTTGAGCTACAGCTGTTGTGAGGAATCATGGCTATCGAACAAAAGCAAATTTTTACAAAAAATACGGAATTTATTGAAAAAAGTTACCTATCAAAATCGTTTCCATAGTATGAACAAACTACTGTATTTGTTATCAGAATTGTACAATAATCTGAAAACTATCTCTAACTTCAAGAACTAATTTCTGAGCTGATTCGACATCACTGAATGAGAAAATTGGTATAGCGTATTGGAAGATTGCCCGAAGCGTTCAACTGCGGAGAATTATAACAGTACCTATGATTGACGTTCCTATTTTGCTAATTCAGATAAGATGACACCTCCCTCGTGTTATCTGAAGTTGGCCCTAGTTATGGAGTTGAATCTATGAGCCTTCATTTTGTAGCGTGATTATCAATAAAGCAGTCATTACCAGTCTAGCCGTTAGTTGTTTTATTTTGGGGAGTCATTGGTTGCCCAAGAAGCAACTGGTGAGGAAAAAAGAAATCATTTTGTCAATTATCCGTGGGAAACACCTCCTGCCCATCTTTAGTTATATGATGTAAAAAAAACGTGAAGAAAAATGTTCCATATTAATTTGCAAAGTGATGTGAGTCATGCTTATCCATTCTATTTATTTAAGTTAGGGCACACATTATAAGGATTTGTATAAAAATTCCAAGATCCTAAACTGAATATATAAATTCATTCTCATCATCAAATGTGTAAGAGTATAATGAAGAATAATTATATATATATGAAATTAAATGATAATGTAGTAGTTTCTAATATTTATGATAAAAGAGAAGAATTTAATTTCAATATTAGAAAAGTACCTCATTGGGAGAGTAATGTACATGTTTCTATATTCAGAAATATTGTTATTAACTATATACAACGTAATAAGTTTCTGGTGTCAAAAAATCAGATATAATAAATAACTATAAACATTTTACAAAATATTTCTTAAATCAGAAATACCCAATTAATTTTATTAATAGTTATATGAATAAAGCTATTCAAAACAGTTAGGATTAAAAATTCTGAGATTTATAATAGTTTATTACTATAAACTTAAATATTTCTTAGTTATAGTTATCTCCATAATCTAATATTAGATAAAATTACTTATTATTATTTTATTCATATTTATACTCTAGTGTTATTAAAGTTATGCTATAATTTGCAACTCTTATTAATTTTTATTTCCATTCTTTTTATACGTTTGTTAAGTGCTACATTTCAGCCCTTCACATGATTTAAATCTGCATTAGGGTCCAGAATCTGGCAATAACTTATTTATTGCACTCAGATTTAGCACGGGCTTTGCATTTGCATGAGCAATTTTTAGGTAAGTTACCTCTATCTTGTAATAGATTTAGATATTCCTATCCATTATTTTCTATTGGTTTTTGCTCAGTGTTCTTTACATAAAGGTGGAAGGTCGGCTGGCCAAAAAACATGTTCAACCCACTTTTATATAAATTATTTTATATACTAGCTGTCCTAAGTCAGCAATGTTTATAACACTGCAACATCCATCTTATAATTTTTAATCTTGGTTACTCATGTGTCCTTCATTGTGTGATTTTCCTACTGTCTATGTGTTTTTCGAATGTGATTGTTGGATGTTATCTCTTGTTTGTAGAGAATAAGCCTATATATATATATATGAAAAAAAAAGTGTTGAATAATTCAAGATTTAACTAAATTAGTTATATTACACCTTTTGAGTACTATTACAACATGTTTGCATTAACCTTCATTGAAGTGCATACGTTATGCTACCATTGATTTAGTGTGTTATTTGAAATGCATTGATCAATTTTGCGAGAAAGCTATCGAGGTGAAAAACTAGTGATTCATTTTTATCTTATTTTCTAAACTTCTTAACATACTGAAAAGAAAGAAATACACATTTGTGAGACGATTAGTTAATTAAAATCGACTCATTACCTGCTCTTCGTTGAAAGATACAATATTATGACTATTTACTCACATGCAATTTCTGAGATGTCATAACTCCTTTTTTTTAAATATATATCATTATAGCTTTACTTCTTTGAATAAAGAGAACATATATACTTCTAACATAAAATAAAATATATCAAAACAATTTTATGCCCTCTTGTTCAATAATTCTGAATAAAAAGTGGAATATTACAAAGAGCTTAAACATATAAATCAAAGAGCTTTACCACAGCTTATAAAGATATGTTATAACGTTGGCATAAAGTAGAAATAAATATTTGATGTTGAATAAAAGTTTTGCATATTTTTGTTTACGCGTTACTGCATTTTGAATTCGTCTATTGTTTGTTGGTAAACTTCCATTTTTCTCACGCTACAAAGGATACAAAAATACTTCTAAAAATACAGGGTTTTTTTCTTAGTCTTTTATTTCGAGTCATTATTTTTTGCTTAAAATGTATGCTCAGGTATAAATTTAAAATCCAGACATTTTGTATTTTTTTTTACCACATATAAGTTACGTTTTCCCTTATGATCTTAAATCGATTGTTATCCGTTCTACACATATACATATTATTCAAATTTTCTTTCTGTCATATACCAGATAAAGAACAAGATAATATTATTGTGTTGGCTGCTAAATAATAGAAAAAACTAAGTTCCTTTAGAATCTGTAAAAAATTGCTTTATTTGTATTGTTCTGTGTTGTTCCTTATTTTTCCTTTTTTCCCTTGAACTTTTGAATATTTAACTGCACCATGTGTTTTACTAGATTATCGTATTATATTCAAAATATATTATTCAATGAAAAGGTTCACAGAATTTTTAAAATGAGTAATCAAATTTATTCCATTAAAAATATTTCATACTAATATATTTAATATATACTGCCCACAAGTGTGGAGTTTAAAAAGAACTTGTTATTTACTTGCTTTCTGATCTAATTCCAGGTTTTAATATCTGAAACAATTTAAAGCAAAAGGGAAACTGTTTTTGTTAATCTGAAAATTTTTGTTTAATTTCACATTAAGGGATCAAACATATTTTTAAATTAAACATTTGAGCATTCTTGCTCTTTTATTTAAAATTTAAGTCACTCTTTTTTTACATCAAGAACTATTGCGCAATAAGAATATCAATTCATCTAATAAAATTAGCAGCAAAAAAAATTGCAAAAGGAAAACTCTTTCATACATTGCCATTTAATGTCAGAGTGAAAAAATAGCAGGTTTTTCAAATGTATGTATTATAATTCTTAAATTTCTATTTCTAATTGATAATCGCATTTATTCGAATGTGAGTCACCCTTCTGATTCTCAACACATCTTTTTGGAAGAGATAAAATAGTGTAAAATGATTTATAAATATCTGATATTTAAAAATTACAAAGGGAACTATGCTGCGAATAAAGAATGTGTTGCTTATGTAATGCTAATTTTATAGTCTTTATTTAGATTTTGAATGTTTGAATTATTATAATATCTAAAAAACTATTACGAGTGCATAATATTTTTCAATCAACTTTTTTATTTTGTATGAGATCCAACACTTACAATGTATTGAATGAAGGATGGATAGTTAAGAGACTAGTGTTTTTAACCCAACATTACTGACGATTCCATTTGAAATGGTACTAGAAATGAGCTACTTGGGCTTTGGCATGGTTCAGGATCATATTTTCAATAGAGTCACGCTTGAGTTTATCCAATGATATTTTCTCCGTGTATGAATGCAGTAACGATATGGGGACAAATCTAAACCGAATGTTTGCAACACAGTGATGTTAGGGCTTGAGGTGTCATCACACACGATAGCAGGTCGCCTCTGGTTGATATCAGTTCGCTTTAATGATCCAACGATACGTCAATAATATGATGCGGCTGGTAACACTCAGTCTCATTTCAAGGCTTCCTTTTACCAGCAGAATAACTCTAGACGTCCCACAGCACGCAACAGCCAACGTGGTTTACAAAATGCGTACAATGCTGCTTGCATGCCATGCTGGATACTGCTTAAATGCTATGGAACCTCCTCGTTCAGAAAAGTAAATTAAGCAATTGTTTGACGCAGAAAGTGGGTAACTATTTGTACTCTCACTGCCTAGATGCATAGATTTATGTATAGACTTCGGCTGCAGTCCTACTGAACTGATGTTGTTTTCGCATTATGTGTTACACAAGTACTATCTAATAAAATAAACAAAATTTATTATTCGTTGCATTATCTTTGTGTTTTCTGAGTTTCTTCCTTTTCTGGCTTTTCCTTCTTGGTGTTGCGTTTTCAATATTATGAAGTGTATTACATCTTGTATTATGCTCTGGTTGCTGAGACTTTTTCTGCAAAATCTCATGTCTGAAGGCTTAAGGTATCTGAACACGTTCAGAGTACCTTTTTTAAAAAAAGAAAATAGCATACTAAAACATTATAAATGCACTTTTACGAAAGAATAACAATAAATATTAATATTTAACTAACTATGTTTTAAAAAAATTATCTAAATTTCACAAAAATCCCAAGTTTAAGTGAAATTTTTGAAATCTTTTTGAAACACTTCAAAGAGCAATTAGAAAAAAAAGTAATAAACTTATATTAGTAAAATTATTACTAAAACATATTAGATGTCATTATCTAGACAATGTATTTAAATTTTAATGTTTTATTAAAATTTAAAATTTTTGGAGCTGATCGAGTAAATATTATAAGAAATTTGACATTTTTTATGAGAACATGACTTGAATTACAGGATATAACTAAAAATAATAGTCATACAATAATAAATGCTTAGTACATTATCTAGAAAATAATATAAATATGAGGTTTGGAAAGTTTTATAGAAATATATGAATAACATTTTGAGTTATCAGACTCGCCATGATAGATTTTGAACCATTTAACGCCCATTTTTAGTAGATTAACCCTTAACTTCCCACTGTTGCATTTCTACAACATATGATTAATTTTAATTTAACAGACTCAATATATTTTTAATTACCTACAAATCACTTTTATCTGATAAAAAAAGATTACTGAAATGAAATATATGCTAATTTTGTTCCTAGATAGCACCACATTTTTTTGAGAAATCACAACAATCATAAACATGTCTAATGCCTCAAGAATTGTGTTTTGGGTATAAAAAGAATCCATTATATTTTATGCTTCCTATTGTTTATTGACGAAATAAATTACCAGGTAAGAAATTTAAACATTTTATGTTCATTTAAAAGTAATTTTGATTTTCTATTGGGAAAAGTTTGAAAGAAATTTGATCTTAATTATATGTTGCAGGTCTGCAACATTGGTCTTTGGTTACCATTTTGACATGATCAAAAAGCGTGTACTAACCCAAAATGAAATTGATAGATATATGAATAATTTGGACGAATTAAGTGAATTAAGTGAGGATGGTCTTGAATATGTTGATGATGATGTTGATTCTTTACCTGATTGCGTGTCATCTATTGAAGATTCAGATAGCGACAGAGAAATTAGTATTGGTTCACAAAATACAATTCAGAATATAAAAAAATACGATGATGATGATAATAAATTAGATAGAAATATTTCAGTCAGAGAACCTTTTTTTAAATTTAACTTTTAAGAATAATAAAACATTGTCAAGGAATATTCTATGGAAAAATCAAAATATTTCATTGAATGAAGAAGTAATAAAAGTCCATGGAGATGACATGCTCCTACGAGAAATTATGGATTTGAATACTCCATACCAATTTTTTCAACATTTATGGACGGACAAGATCATAAGTAACATTTATGAAAAGAGCAAACGATATGCTATCCAAAAGAATCCAAGTAAGCTTTTGACTTTATCAGAGAATGAAATAAATCAATATTTGGGTATTTGTATTTATGCATCTCTAGGTCACCTTCCAAACTATAGAACATACTGGTCAGAAAAGCTTGGATTTGAAAGAATTAAAGAAACAATGCTTCTTAAAAAATTTGAAACTATTAGACAGTATCTCCATTTTAATGATAATGATAAACATCTACCAAGAGATCATCCTAACCATGATAGGGTACATAAAATTAGATACCTTTATGATGAGCTAAATAAAAATTTTGCTAAAGTTCCTTTAGAAAGGCATCTATGGATCGATGAGCAAATATGCTCAACTAAAGTAAGACATTATATGAAGCAATACTTACCAATTAAACCACATAAATGGGGATTTAAATTTTTTGTACTTTGTGGAATATCAGGTTTTGCTTATAAATTAGAGATATATTCAGGCAAAAAAAATAATAAAAAGTATAGGCAGAAGGGTGAATCAGATTTAGAACAAACGTTTAAGACTAAAAGATGCAAAAGAACTGCCCAATCCGTTCCATGTAAGGACATTCGTAGAGATGGTATAAATCATTGGGCAATATGGTCAGAAAAACGAATACAGTGCAAGTTTCCAAACTGCAAGAGCTACACTCAAACTGAGTGTGAAAGTGTAAAGTAGGACTTTGTTACTATAAAGTCAATAACTGCTTTAAAAATTTTCATTGTATGTAAGGTTAGAGCAATTTATGTAACAATGAATAATAAAATCCTCATATACAAAGAAGTTTTGTAATTTACTGCATACTGCGCAATGTTGCACTTCTACAACAAACAAAAAAAAATGACTGAAATTCAATTCAAAACTGCTTAATTTTTTTTTCATATTTTTCCTTTTTATTATTACTTGAGAACTAACTGATATAATTTTTTTTATAGAAATTTAAAAAATTGCGAAGGGTTAAAACCCTCTTCTGGCTTTTCTAATTTTATAAAATTGATTGTAACATGGCCTCTAGGTAGCGTGGAAACAAAACGAAGTATGTGTTGTCAAGCAAAAAGGTAGCTTTATTCAATAAAATACAAAACAAAAATTATGTGTTTTCACCGCATTTGGTCCTTTCAACATGTTAGGATACCTAAATAATTCTTGAGATTTTTATATGAATGAGAAAATCACTTTTTTCTTTTATATATGTATATATAGATATAAAACTTTTTCCAATAAAGCTTTCGAATCGTTATACTATCATAAATTGCACCCAATTCTTGTCCGAAATAACTTATTAAAAATAAATATCCAGCGTCCTAGTTTGAGAGAATTGAATACAATTTAATCTGTCCAATGAATTTGTGTGTGTTTTTCAATTAAAAGTACAGCAATTTTATTGTATGCATTCCTCTGAAAATTACATTCTGTATACTGTAACTAAACAATCTCTCTTTCTATAAGTAAAAAAGTACATGTTATTACTTATTTTGTTTTTATTTTTCAAATACCTTAAGTATTTCGCTATACTATACCGAATAGCAACGATTTAAATATACTGTAATTAAATAGAACTAAAGATCATTCTCGTTTTAACGTGACGATTTTCTTATACACTTTACCAAACGTAACAAAATGTTGCTTTTCTGAAAACCAGTCTTACAAATGGACTACCAATACAAATGTACGAATTTCCCCCAAAAATGGATAAAGAAGTGAACAGTTTCCTCATTTGAAGTCTAGGCTACATTGTATGAATAAATGTATCTTTTAAAGGGAGGACACTCGATTTAGTTAGCACCATTAGGAGATGATTGACATATACTAGCTATCTAATTTGATCAGCTTCCTGAACACTTTGAGAACTTCTAGGTCATTAATTTTTCGCTAGTTTCTCGTTCGCCGCATCCATTGCATATTGTCACTACTAGAAAGACACATTCATTTTTTTTCCTAGTGCGGTTGACTGCCATTAATAGCATTTGAACCATGAAATGTGAACGAGATAGTGAAAGTTGCTTGAGATAATAAATCTTAAAATGGTATGAAGTGACGTGATGTTTTCGTTGAATAAACCCTCATTATCGCCGTTAAAGAAAACAGAAGCTTGTCGTTGTTATAGTTTCTTACTAAGCCGAGTCAAAGGAATTGTAAAGGATAGTTTTAGTGAAGATTTTACCTCACTAGATGGCTGCACCTTTCAGCTGTTTCATAATCAGCGAAATATGTGGCATGGTGCGAGATAATCCAAATTAATTCTATTCTAATAAATGTTAAACTTAAATAATAAATGTTAAACTTATTTTACGTAAATGCACTTAATTACTGTTAATTTTTAAAATAATCCTCAAAATTTATATTTCAGTTTTTTATTTTTACTTGTGTACCTCTATCGATTATATGTATGTTTAACTGTAACGAAACTGTATTTTGTGTGAAACGTGGCATTTTTGAACAACGTTTTTTGCACTTGCTTTGCGACGGTGTCGAATGGACACGCATAATAAATTTCCAGTAGCTATTGATAAAGCTTGAATTATGAAATTTTAAAACTCCCACGCTGAGTATTTATTAGAGTGCTACTAAAAACAAGCACCTAATAGAATATTTAAGTTAATAGTTCGTTTCATGAAATTCAAAGATAAACTACTTGAATAAGGATTAAATTCTAAATGGAAAAGAGGAACTATATACCACTAAAAATATTACTGAAACTGCTCCTGAATAATTTTTAGGGATTCGGTTCTGTGAATAATAGTTAGAATATTTTATAATTCAACAAAACTTTTTAAAAACTTTTGTGTTACTTTTTATACATTATAATATGAAAAATTACATGCCTGTATTTCCATACTTGATGCTCGAATCATATTTACAAAATCTAATATATTGTTACGATTTTTAAGCAGCTTAATTAAAGTATACAAAACAGTTTCAAAATGATATGGCTGGTTGCTGTTCTAAAAACTAAATTTAACCTTCCCCAGTAATTTTTATTCAATATGTTATTATCTCAGTTACACATTCTTATCTAAATTAACATTAAGTACAGCAAGTCTAATAGTTTAGAATAGTTAAAGTAAATTTTCTACTGTTTAAATAAACTCATAAAATGCGCAAAAATTTCCTTCGGCCTCTCCCGTTGTGTATATTTTTTTTCAGTCTTCATTCTTCATAAGTGGAAAAAATAATATATTCATAAATATTTTCGATAGTTTTTCTGACGAGTTACTTAAAAAAAATCATTTAGAAGTATAACTATAAAAGAGTGTGCAATGTAATAATTCAATCACAGTAAAATATTTTAAATATATTTCTTGTATTTTTAAAAGTTTTATTTCTTATTACATATTTCGTTGATTATTACAACAGTGTATGAACTGTAGACCTCGCGCGCGCGCACACACACACAGTGTTACAATAACATTTATCTGTTACAACTTCAGCAAATCAATAAG
>BMAV01009618.1:10295-29539 GCA_019973955.1 Trichonephila inaurata madagascariensis | reverse complement strand
GATTTAATCTCTACACTATGTGAGATTAAAAACTTATTTTAATAAAGTGCCATAAAAAGTGTATACAATAACGCTTGGAAAATACTTAACCAGCATGTATTTGAAATACAAAATTCAAAAAAAAAAAAAAAAAAATTATGAAACTATTATAATTTAATTAAAAAATATTTTTAAAGATCATGTCTAAAAGTACCATTAAGTATTTTTGATAGAAACACACATGAAATACATCCAGTTACCTTGTATAGCTGCTATTTATATTTCCTTTGAATGATTGGCACAGCTATACGAAACAAAATCGTCATTCAAAGCAGACTAAAATATATTTGCGAATAAACGTTTCCGCTTTATACCGAAGACGTTCAACTTAATTATTTCGATTTCGAGCTGACTGACAAGTATTAACTCACATTGTTGGGAAATTTTCCGGAGTCGTTGGAGAGCTTCCAGGTCATTAATTCTTTGCCGGTTTCTTGTGTTCGCTGTGTCTATTGAATATTTACGCGGTTAGAAAGACAATTTCTACTTTTTCCTAAATGCAACTGACTGCCATCAGTAACAGTTGAACCGTAAAATGTCGAAGAAATGAAGCGGTAGATGTTTTCGTGAGATATCAAGTCTCGGAATACCGTGAGAGAGTTTGGATAAACTCGAAATGTTTTTGTTGAACAATCCACAATATTTGACTACCGAGAAAGATATATGCTAGGTGTTTCGATTTTCCTTTCATCGTACTTAGGATCTTTATAAATTATGTCACACATATGTATTTAAATCAACATATTGTAGCAGGAAATGTGTTGGAAAAAGCTCATTGATTAGATATTGTAAATCATATGAAAAATTAATTATAAAACATCAGAGAGAAATATATTTGTCTTTGTTCAATCTATTTTTATGTCTCAAAATATTCTAAGGATACTACAAATATTTTAATTGGTTTTTAAATAAATTTTCTAATCTAACTCCTGAATTCTTGAAGGAATATATAATCAACAATTTTAAATATTGAATATTTTGCACGTAGAAAGGTTGTATATCTTCCTCATGTAAAACACTCCACAGCATATTGTGTCATATACTAGAATAGGCTGTTATTGCTCGAGTTCTTGAGGAAAGAGATGCTTCAGATATCTTTAAAGCAATCTGTTTTATATTTGGTTCCATACATTTCGTGGTCATCTAATACTTGTAATAGAGATATCGAACAGTCTTCTGTGAACTTTGGGGAAGTTAAGGTGGTTTGGGTGGTAATACCTCAAAAATTCTCTCATGGTTCAAATTGCTTGTTAGCATATTACATGCATTTTTTGTCCAATTCCTGATGTTTATAAACCACCATAGTTTCTATGGAGTCATTTTGTATGATGTGAGTGTAGTTTTAATTCAGTGTCGAGAATGTTCTGCTGCTAAAGAATTTCTGAGGGGCATACTAGTGAACCTTAATAAGCAAATCAGCTGCAGCTGTCGATGTTGCTCTTCTCACTATAGTCTAAATCGGTGTTTCTCAAACTGTGAGGTGCATCCCCTTGGGGGAGGGCGTGATAACTCTACGAAGGGAGCGCGAATATATTAAAAAGTCGAAAATAAAAGATTATTTAAAAAAAATTAATTTACTAAAAATAAACACACACAAACAAAATACAATCTGACATAATAAAAGAGTATAATACACATTTACGCGGATATAATACACTTATAAATGTATCAGTTCTGTACAATGTATAACTAATTAAATTATACTAAATTAAGAGTTTAGTAATTACATTGATGCCATGGGTATGAAATATATAAAATTATATACAAAAAATAACACTTATCTTAATAATTTGTACTGTTTATAATTAATTCCTTAACTTCCGATTAAAAATTGTGCGATTCGCTCCGTAATGCCATCGTTTCCACGTAGGAGCATGAAAGTGATGTATTGGGCGGGGGGGGGGGGGGAAAAGGAATAAATAAGCAAATCCTCTGAAATAAGTAAATCCTTCGCTAACACTGTCAAGGTCCTTTTGTTGCATTCCAAGGCCTTCGAAATAATTTTATGGACAACAGTGCACAGAAAAGATCGTATTTCCTAAAGACGTACTTATACGTCCGACGCAATTAACGCTTTGTCTGAGCGCGACGTTTATAAACGCCGGTGGCACTTAAGAGGCTAAAGTCGTATTGTAGTTTTAGCACCAAAGCATAATATTATTGAATTCAATGCATTGTTATTGAGTGGTGAGATGGCGGGCGATGAAATTATGACTGAATATTGGTTCAAATATATTGAAAGTTTTTTTGAGAAGCACTGGTCTTCGAGATTTGCCGTCTCTAGCATACAAGTAATCAAATTTGAAGTAATGATTTATGCTTATTGGCCTTGTTTTTAGTTACCTTTACATGTTACTCTGAAATGAACTGATGATGTTAAAGGATATGCTTATTCACTTGTAAACATGTTGGTGGTTTACTATGATATGAATGAAAGATCTGTTGAGAAAGAGAGAAAGAAAATTTTGAAAACCAGATCCGTAACCCCTTGGTCACCGTTGACTTTTTGCTATTTTGAGGGGAATGTGAACCTTTCATAGTAATGTTCGTTTGTTCGTTTAGATAACTAAAATCAGTCACCTAGTTTTGTGAATTATATATATATATATATATATATATATATATATATATAGTTTACTAGTACATAATTATAGGAGCATTGACATATTATTCAACTTATTATTTTTAAAAAAT
Source organism: Trichonephila inaurata madagascariensis (assembly GCA_019973955.1). NCBI lineage: Eukaryota > Metazoa > Arthropoda > Arachnida > Araneae > Nephilidae > Trichonephila > Trichonephila inaurata. The sequence continues at coordinate 26,806 of BMAV01009618.1, read as the reverse complement.
GTGTAGGTATGTTATTATTCGTGATGAAGACATATATACAGTTCTCGTTATTTTCTAAAAATCAACATCCAAGATTTACAAAAAAAATGTTTTCCTATATAATCTTTATTGAGTTAAATGAATTTCTACCTGGAGATTTTATACATTCAGCAACACTCACAAGAATGAAACAGCCATTTGACAAAAGTATGGAATTTTCCCTTAGAACTAGAAAATAACTAGTCAGTTTCATTTGTTGGGCCATTGCAATGGGAAAGAGAAATGAGTAGAAATTTAATGTTCCTATTAAGCACGCTTCCATGTTTCGTTCCCATTGCTTTTCGCAAATGGTAGCTACATGAAGTTTTAACGATTGCAATTAGATTTAATTGATTTTAATGGCAAGTTTTGTGAGGGCATAAAACGGTGTTTTTCACCATTGATATTTATATTAAAAATAGGAAAGGGAAAACGACTGTAGATAATTTCAGCAATTACATCTACTTCGAAATCAGTCGAAGTAATTTATGTGTGCATCGAAAGAAATCATTTCGGGGAACATGGAAAAGAATTTTAATGCAGAATTACTCTGTATTTTGTTTCTTATCGGGAATTTAGATTTATGATCTTAGGAAAGGCCAATTTAGGGGGCATATCATTTTCTTTTTGAATAGTTGAGGTTAGCTGTTATTAATACTTAATAGCTTGGGGCAGTTTCATTTCAGTATTCTTCCTGAATATTGTATTATAACCGACACGTTTCTCAGAAATAAATAGAAAGGAAATTTGTATAACTGGAGTTGGTTTCTTGTAAAACGAATTGTATTAAGTCCTCCATTCCAAAGGTTAAATATGATGAGAAAGAGAATAGGGTTAAGAGAGAAAATATCTTACAAGTACTTATTTATTTTTCAAAAGAACTTTATTGTGCAGGAATTTTATTTTATTATTAAAATAAATTTTAATTTATTAGGCATTAAACCCATCACGCACAAAGCGTATTGGACAATATTTTGCATTTAACTAAATAATTCTAATTAAGTTCTGCACTGCTTGAAGTTACTATTATCTCCCAAATTTAAAATACTTTCAAATGAGATTTTTTTAAAAATATATTTTAACTGTGATTTTAGACAGCATATATTTTGCTGTATATTTCTGTTATCTCAGCTATTAACCCGCCGTGTAGGGCAGCGATGCACGTTAAATCTGTCGAGAGCTGAAACGTCCTCCCGTTGGTGTGGTGTGGTAGTTAGGAGAGGAGGGTGGCAGCTCAGGTGTCGTCCACGTCACTTGACCATGGTTCAAAATTACGTGGTCCGTCACCAAAAGCCCTCGTGTAGCTGAACAGTGTGACTTTAATATTCAATAAATCAATCAATATCTCATCTATTATATAAATGATGGTATAGAATTATTTTTTATCAGTAGTAACCGGAGAAGAATGTCTGATATAATTTATATTTACTGTTTCATTTCATAAATCAAATGTTTCATTTCAATAAAATTGTATTTTTCTATTCATTCCATTATTTACCAACAGAAATGGTATAAAAACATTTCAAAATATGCCCATGCACTATCATATTAGGCTCTTCCTTGATATGTCAGCCCTTAGAGACTTATTCGTAATGCAATTTCAGGTATTGTTATTTGAAGGTACGCGCTGGATAATGTGATAACTTTAAATCAACAGAGCTTTCACACAGTTACAGTTACAACAAAAAAAAGTGTTCGAAATTTTCGTATGAATACACCCACTCTTTCGGTACGCAAGTTGATCAACAGATTGGAAAACCGGAGTTGGAACGATGCACGCATGAAGGATATTGCCGACTTCAAACATTTGTAAATAGCATTGTAAATGACCAATGGCAACACATGAAAGGAGAGGGAAAAGCTTTCAAAAGAATTATAAGTTTCATACGTGACAACGTTCTTAGACGATATAGCATTGTGTACGCACGCGGGGAGGGGTGGAGTGGGGTCTTAACAACAATACGATCATAACACCTAGCACGAGGAATCTGTATAACACCACGTTTTATAACATCTTTCAATTCGCACAACTCTCGGGGATTTGATGTGTTTACCTTAGACTCAGTATCCAAAAATCCTCGATGCGAATTTAGGATTCACAGTAGCTAGGAAGCTACAAAAAGCTGATATCAAAATGAAACAAAATTACACATGTGAATTTTAAAAAAACAACAAAAGAAGAATTTGTAATTAATATAAATATGGTTGAACCCGTAAATAGATTCATTATCAGAGAAATATAAAAAAATTCTATAATCAATAACTAGTAGATTTTTGTAACCACACTTGTTTCATATCTGAATCAAACTTAAAAGAAAATGAGTAAATAGGCAAAATCATTTACACTGCTGTTTCTCTGAGAATTGTATTGATATATCTAAAACTTCTTGAAAAATATATGTTTCTAATTTTATGTAAATTTACTATTTAAGCCAGTGCTTCTCAAACTTTCAGTATTCGCGACCCATTGTGTGTTCAGTCATAATTTTAATCGCGCCCCCCTTATACAATTATGTATTGAAAACAATAATAATGTATACTTTGACTCTAAAGCTGCAATACGGCTTTAATTACAAACCGTACAAATTATAAAGATAAATATTAAATTTCATATATAATTTTATGGCATGCCCATAGGGCCACTGGTAACTATCAAACTTGTTCTTAACTTAGTACTATTGAATTAATTATTAAACACATTGTGTAATACTGGTAAATTTTTAAGTGTATTATATCAGTGTAATTGCGTGTATTTTATTTTTTTATTACTTCAGAAATTGTATTTTGTTACGCTTATTTTCAGGAAATTAATAATTTTTTAAAATAATTTTTGGTTTTCAACTTTTCGATATACTCTAGCCCCCCTTGTAGGGTTATTACGCCCCACAGTTTGGAAAACACTGATTTAAGCTGAGAAGCATGAATTTTTTCAAAACAATATTTGATTTGATGCACAATCAAGCCTTATACTTATTTCCTTTTTTTCTCTTGCCTTTCGTCAAAATACTATTCTTCCAAATACTTTTATATATTACATAAAATTATAAAAAAATTATTTTTGTGGCATTCGGTGCTATCTCATGTGTCATAGTCTTCACTTTCTGTGGTTCAAAATGATCGAAGTGCGTCATCAATAGAGTTTCCTTGAAGAATAACATTAATAGACAATTGATCAAATCAAGCAATGTCTATCTATGTGTGAGTGAAAAGTATATCACAAAACCATATATACAGCCAGCATAAAATGCTCAACAAAAATAAAACTATAAAGCCATTAATTAACTTAAATCTTCAGACCGTAAAAAAAAAATGTAGATATCTTTATAGTATAGATGTAAACCCTATTCTAATTTAGAAAAATCAAGCATTAAATGTACGTAGTTTTCTATTTTATTTTATACAATGGCAAATCTGATGACGCGAAAGTAAGAGAATTAAGGTATCCGACTACGTTCGGAACCGTGATTTTAAAAAAACTCATAAATGGATGATTTTCATGATATTTAGTGTCGCTTGGATTAGAATACAAGTATAAAATTGTTTTACGGACACTTTGACAAAAAAAATTATTTTAAATGCAATATTTCGGCAAAAAATTAACTTAGAATAACCTTTTTTTACAATGTTCTCCTTTTGTGACAAATGCTTCTATTATAATAATATTTTGCCTGCATGTAGTTCAGACCTCTGTACAAAGGCTCAACTATGAGTTTTGAAAAATTCACATTATTATCAGAGTTATAACCCATTGAAATAATTATCGGTGTTTTTTTTTAAAATTTCTCCCCTCTGTTGTCGTATAAAACATGAATAAACCCACTTCTAAGTTATATATTTCAAACATTCTAGTTGAGCCTCTGTAGAGATGTCTGAGCTATATACAGGCAAAATATTATTATAATAGAAGCATTTTTCACAAAACGAGAATATTTTGAAAATGGGTCATTCTATGATCATTTTTTGTCAAAATATAGTACTTAAATATTTTTTTATTGTAATACTATTCTTAAAACAATTTTATATACATTTTCTAATCTAAGTGACACTAAATATCATAAATATTATCCATTTATACGCGTTTGCGTAATAACGGTTCCGAACGTAGTCAGATACCTTAAAAAATAATTGTTTATTATTGTAAACTAATGGAAGAGTTATAAGTTGTAATGGAGCCTCGGAAGTCGCTTCCTCATTATCTTGTCTACCTAAGGCTGTGGGAGGGAACGAATCATGACCAAAACTCTCCATGATAAATCTAATTTCTTACTCAAGTATTACCACTCAATTATTCAATTGTAATATTCCACAACAAAGTAATCTGCAGAAGGAGGCCCTAGGAGTGATATAAAGAAGGCAAACACCTTAAGTGAATAAACGCACGTAATCAGATTAGTTTAGCTTTAATTAATCCTAACCTATTAATTCTTAATCCACTAATTTAGTCTAGTATCTAAAATGCGTCTTTTAGTCAAGATGCGTAAATTCTAAATCTCACCTTAGTAACGCTGCATTCAAATGCTCCGCTCTTTCAGACCTACGATTATTAATAACTTTATATACTCTAACTAATTTACATCTCATGGTTTCTTCTTGAGAAGGATGGCTGTGAAATAAACGCGAATGCTAGCCCAAAGATTACTCCAAGAGGATCAGTTGATAAAAGTCGCTTAAAGACACGTCATAAAGTATTATTGTGTATTGCATTTAAATTCTCCAATTACATTTTTTAAAGTCTTTTTAATGGGTTTTTCTTTTACTCAAATTGTAACTACATCTGGGACAAAACTTAAAAAGTTTTTTTCCAACACTATAAAGCTCTCAATTGAGTTGAAATTTTCTATGCGCGATCTTTTGGGTTGATAATACTACAATTAAATATAATTAATAAAAATAATTGAATAAAACTAACTATTTATAGAATTACAGATGCAGCTATACTGGCATCATTTTTAGTGATCAAGTTTGACGACTTGATGACCCTGTTAGCAACTTGGGTAGAAATTTGAGAAGCTTTTTTCCAAATATTTTAAAGCCCTCAATTGAGCTGAAATTTTCTATACACAATTGTTCTGGATGACAATTTTTTAAATTTGATTATAATTAATACTAATTATTTGAATAAAATTAATTATATTTAAAAATTAAATTTTACTTATAATTCCAATTGCTTAGAACATGAAACAGTTGAATAATAAAACAAGCAAATTAAACTATCTTTTCGTAAAATTAAATTATTGAAACTAATTATTGAATTAATTAAATTTGACTCAATGTTCCATTTCGTTCTTAAACTTTAAGGTAAAAAAAGATTATGTTACACTAAGTGTGTGGAATTTGAAATAAAACTAATGAATAAAAAGCTCCTTTCATACTGATGTTATTATTTGGTTTGTCTGCATGCAAACACATGTATAAAAACTATATAATGGAACATATTTTCCCGTGCGTGAAAGGATTAAAACAAAACAAAAACATCTTTAATTACAGAATTAAAAAAGTAAATCCATAAAAAGAGCTACAGTAACAATTTATAATATAAAAGAATAACACAAGCTCCTTTTTATTAAAAAAATATTGATAACAAGTAAAGCCTTATTTATTGGACCTAAGAAAATGTACATGGTGTAAGCAAATAGAAAACTGCTTTAATAATTTCGGAATATTGTCGAACAGGAAAATAAGCTGTTCCGTAACTACCTTAGTTACCGAAGAACGTTGAAGTAAATAATGATCCTTTAAAAAGGATCAAAGGGTTTCATGCTCAGAATAAATATTCTTCGAAATTTGCTAGTTCGTTTGCAAAAATTGCATTCATTAACTCAACTAAACGTCAATGTCATTCAAGTTTATTGAAAATATTTTTTAATAATATTTCCTCACAACATCATGAAAAAAGTTTTTTTTGTAACGAATGATTTTCTTTGTATGAAGAAAGTTTTCTCGTTTTGTACAGAAATCGGGTGCTTAGTAGGAAATAATTTTAAATTTTCTTCTTTGATAGTTGTCATGATTAGTGTACTTTTGAACTTTAAAATGATGTACTAAGGATCATTTAAGCCGTTTTAAAGTTTGCACTCGTGGTTAAATTATCAAAAGTAGAGTAAGTTATTCATGAGTAAAAATGTACTAGGATCATTAATGATTTGGATCAATGTTTTGTTACGTATCCTAAAATAGTTTCCGGAATAAGTTTTATAGAAATCAACTCCTTTCAAGTGCCAGTTTTCGAATAATTTCAACCCTCTTATTTTGTTTGGTACATTGATGAAAATTTCATTAAAATAAATTAATGCATAAAAAAGGTGATAAATTTATGTTATTTTACAAATAAAATGATTCAAGTAAACTAAGTGTTTAAATTAAGATTTTATGAGTAATTCTTGTGAATTGAGGGTTTTAAATTCACTTTCTGAAGGCAGTGTATATTTATTTAAATATAAAGTTACAAAGATGAAAATTTCAGTAATTAAAATCTAATTCGTTTAAAATCAGAGTAATGTCTATTTAAATAATAATATTTGGTGTGGATTCTGAACAATAACGATAATAAATATTTAAGGTCACACTTTATGTATTATGTACTATCCTTCACACAAATACACTTCTAACTTCACTCTTTTTCTTATAAAACTTTCTCATATGTAATAATAATAATAATAATATATATATTTTTTTATTTTTAAATCAGTTTGATACTCAATTGAAATAAATTATACTTCTCTATAATTAACTTAAAGTGAATATATAAATATGTGAAACTAATATAAATTTAAGAAATTTTGTTTAACCATGTAATAGTTAACCATAACCCACACGATATACCTATACCACTTACAGGACTTAATTTGTCCGTTAAGCTTACGGGCTGGACGAGTTCATGTTCACCATTGATACATTGGTGTATTTTTCTTCTTATTGGTTCACAATTTTGTGAATAGAGCAAAAGTAATCAATTGAAGATTGGTCAAAATTAGTTAAAAGTAAATGACAATTAAGCGGTAAAGCATACATCGTATTGTGTAATACAATTACAAATTCATTTGCATATGCATTGAAAACTATGCTAAGTTTTGTGTGATGTGATGGAAAGATACTTAATATTGAGTTTTCAAAGCGCTTTTCAGCAGCTTCCTTAAACGGGAATCATTGAAGATGGCAGAGATTAGAAACAGAACTTGAAAAAGTTAGATATGTAACTATAGATCTTTTTTATTTATTCAATTCCTCAGTGACACTTTTTTTTTAATGTTTGTCTACACAATTTTTTCTCACTTTTAATGTTACAAATGTACCTTGAGTTTCAATATAAATAGCCAGTTTTAAGTAAGAAATCAATCTCAGTCTTTAAAAATACAATACTCAAATACTATAAAGAAATACCGTAACCAATACATTACGAATTATGTTAATTATCCAATATGCAAGACTTTGAGTCCCCTAAATAATTTTCCATATGTTCCACAGACAGCCGTTGACACCCAGTATAGCATAACTCTGCCCCATTATAAATATTTGATCACAATGACGAATATTTTTCAATTTTAAACAGATCTACTCTTAATTTTTTAGTAATATACTAAATTTAAATGTAGATTTACAGTGTTTTATAAAGACTTGCGGTTTCAGTAAGATGTTTCGGAATGTATGTAAATAGTATTATTTAGAATGCAAATATTCATTTGACGTAGTCATACATTTACATAGCATATTGTATATAAAACTTACTTCATCATAGAAGTAAATGATATGCCCACTAAGACTAATTTTGAGCTAGATTTATTTCAATATTTACAAAATGTTTTTTCAATTCCAAGGACCGTTAACATTAGTTTCTTACATTCCAATTAGGAAGGAACAATACGAATTAGCTTAGTATTATTTAAGACAAATAGAGAATGGGAAATGTGATTCCAATAATAAATCTCGTTGTGATTCATTTCTTAGATGACTTAAATTACCTGACAACTTATTCATTAGCACTCCATATCGTTAATTAACGCTTACGTTGAAAATACTTGTGGAAGCTTCCTACTGTGTGATAACTTTATACTTTAATGAAGACACATATGGAACTGATAAAAATAAAATTGGGAATGTTCTGATTAATTTAATATGTATAATATTTTAGTGCAATTGTATTTGGTTAAATAATTAAGTAGTTCTATAGTAACATATTTTAATAATATAATAGTTATCTCCGTTTCTCTCTTTCATGTTTATAATGTAATTGTATGTAGTACATATTAAAATAATTAACATTAATTATATTTTGGTAGCTAATATATTGTGGCTAGACACCAAGTTACGGAACTTACAGGAAATAAATTGAGAAATGGTGCACACACTTTAAAAATTCATTTGAATGTACCGTAAAAATTATATTCCGTGATATGAATTGCTTCAAAAAGTAGAATAATGAAAGATATCTTTTGTATTAAATTAAAAATGTCATGATTTGATATAATTCTAATACATTAAAAGGTTTTTTTTATGTCAAGAAAATAATGAATATTTTATAAAGGAATATTTAATTATTTAATCCTGTTAAGAAATCTTATAACTAGAGTTAAATAAGTAATTATTTTGTTACGAATGATAGAATTGATAATTTAACAAAATTAAAATGTATTTGTAAAATTAATTTTTCAAAAGTTTAATATCATATCAATTGATAGTTGTAGAACATCTTTTATTAAACCGTTGTCAATATAATTTGTGCTGCTAATTAATTAAATAAAAATTATAGAGTCAATGATTTAACTTAATGGAAAAATTAGTTGAATATAAATAAAGAATCTCTTTCCCTCTATGCTTGACAGCATTTTCTGAAATGTGATAAATTCATGAAAATGCTAAAAAATTATTTTAACAGTACACATACTTTCACTTTTTGCTCGTGAAATTTAATTAAAACATGAAGAAAAACACATTTCAGAGTTTTCAGTTAATTGTTAATGTTAAGAAGGAATAAGAATAGGGCTGTGTGTGCAAGACTGTAAAAATATATATATACGCCTTCTATTTCTCCTATAAGTATAACATAGAAAAATACCCATTGAGTTTATTAAGTAAAAAGACAAAACAAGTTTTATCAAAATATTTTTCATACGGGCATCACACGTGAAATTTTTTGAAAAGTTGGATACTTTGCTAATTTTTGCTGTCTTTTTTTATAACTATTTAACTTACCAATATCATAATGCTGTTGCTGTAAATCTAAGGATTGGATAGAGGAATAAAAAGAAAGTTAAATCCTGCAATAAAAAAAGTATTAATTCTTGAGCAACTTTTATTAATGCATTATTTTTTTTATAAGCTTAGGAACATTTCATAATATAACTCAGATTTATTTTTTAACCTTTATACACAAACCTTAGCCCCTCAACTGGTTTGCCCATACTTCATACGGGCTACCGAAAGCTGGCAACAACTGGTTTGCCCGTACACTATATGGACCCTGATACTTTCTTCTATCCAACATTGATTTGCACATAATTTTAACTCTTATAGTGGGAATATTAATGCTAGTGTTTTTAAGAGATTCAGTTTGTCCATGGTAATGGGGAAATATTTCTCATCCGGGATGTGCTTTGTGGTGGACGCGGGATTTTAGATTATTGAAGATATTCGATAAGGCACAAGGACTGGCAAGGCAATGTATAATTTGTTTCTTGAGAAGAAATGAAAATGAAAATATTATCTATAAAAGCCGATATTTGTTTATCTCTGTTCCCCATTGCAATGCGCCAGTCTGAGTATTACATCATACTTCAAATTATACACCCCCACATAAAATCCCCAACCTTTTGAAAAAGAAGTAAGAAAATGAGATTTTTCTATAAGTATGAGAGAAAATATTTAATGATATATAAAGCATTTTTATAGCATGCATAAAAATTCAAACTTATAAATTCAAACATTTAGCGGTTTTTTGTAATCCACAATTATATATATATATATATATATATATATATAAAACTAGTGTGAAAATTTAAAATTGAAAATTAAAATGAAATTCTTCCATTTTCGTAATCTGTTATATAGTATGTTTAGTTATATGTAATATATATATAAAACGTACCTTTTTTTAACCTGTCTTAAATGGCGAAAAATTGATCATTCAAGGTTTCAATTGATAAATATATTTAAATTCCGAATATTGCAAGGCTATAGCTAGACCTATTACTAAACCTAACGTATAAAATTATGCAATATTTTCACTCTATAGGATATTCCTTAATATCAGATTTTTGCAAAAATTAGGATATGATTTTGATAAAAGTAGTCATATTGATGATACTTTGCTTGTGCATCGCACACTTTTTGAAGTACTTCATTATGAAATTTGACAAGATGCTCCTATGCATGGGTGTGTGGGGAAAGCATTATCTAAATCATTAATTTCACTGTAATCTTAAGGGTAGTATACGAGAAAAAAGCTTGCAACGGGGTATATTCTTTCTAATCATCTAGGGAAAATACTAACATTGACGTTGAATGATTATAAAACCACTTTCTTTGGAGGAACCGGGATTTATCTTAATGAGAGTTGCTATTTAAAGTCAAGCGAAGTGCACATACAAGAAAGGTTGGTATTATTTGTCACGCTGAAGCTACAACATTTCCTGCAGATGTATAGGGAAAGTCAACTTTAGAAATCCATTATTGCTGCGGAGCTATTCATCAAGGTACTAGATCAATTCTTATAGATATTTAAGTTAGAAAGCTGACGGCTTACTTACCTTAGGTTAAATTTTGATAGTAATTTGCTAGACTTAAATAGTATTTGATTTTGCTAAATTATCTCATAATTCGGTGCACTCACACACCTTTGTGGACAAGAGTCTGCGAAAAGCTTTTGCTTGGTTAGAGACTACATAACGATTTCTGAACAATGATGTTACTTTTAGATCAATTCTCCTTTTATAATGATTCTTTCGATTGGTGAGAAAACGAAGGCTTATTTTGTGTTTACTATTATAATTATACTACCATATATTTTTGAGGCCACGGTAGCATGGTGGTCAAGGTAACGAACTCGTGACTGGCGTGTCATGAATTCGAGCCAAGGGCCACTGAAGATCCGCCTTGTAGGGGAGCTATACACGTTAAGTCTGTCGAGAGTTTAAACATCCTCCAGTTGGTGTGGTAGTTAGGAGAGGGACTCCCAGCTCAAGCGTCGTCCTTGTCTCTTGACCGTGATTCAAAATTACAAGGTTCATCGCTAGAAGCCCTCGAGTAGCTACTTTAATAGTCACTCACTTTTCATTTGTTCTGTATCAATTCACGTATGTCTGGTGGCCTCGGTAGCCAAGGTATCAGATTATTGCTGGTGTTTCATGAGTTCGAGCCCAGTACCACTGAATACCCACCGTGTTTGGGGGGGGGGGGGGGATATACGTTTAATCTGGCGAGAGCTGAAACGTCCTGCTGTTGGTGTGGTGTGGTAGTTAGGAGAGGGGTGTGTCAGCTCCGGTGTCGTTCTCGTCACTTAACAATGGTTCAAAATTATAAGGTCCGTCGCCAAAAACCCTCGTGTAGCAGCTGAACAATGCTACGTATTTCCCCACTCACTTATGCCTGTACTTCTCCAGAGTTTGACTAGAAGCACTTTAATGGATCTGGTGTCAATTGATCTTTGTTTTTTTTTTCTTTTTGTTTCAAACCTTTCGGCTAATTTATGTATTTGTTTAACGCATGCCCCACCACCTGAACTTTCTTAACTCGCACTTTTTTTTCCAGAAACATTAAATATAACTCAACTAAAAGAATACAGTTAAGCTTTTCAAATAATTATCAACTAAATTCCTGCATTTTTACAAGTTTGATTATTTTTTAAAAATGCAGATAACAACAATAGGATATTTGCTGCCATTTAATTAAAAGAGTAAGCTTTGAAGAAGAAAAATAATTTTTCAAAATGTCAACTTTTTTATGACTGAATCTTTGTTTTATAATCATGGATATTTTTAAATTTATGATTATTATTAATATACTTGTTAATCAGCTCTACCAATTAAGTACTAGAGAAAATAATTTGTTGATTTGACTAGATATGTCTCTTTTTCTAAATTAACACAAATATGACACTTACTTAGACCTAATTTTTGTAAATCAGGGTGTCAAACACGTGAACAGTTTTTTTGGAAATCTTCCGCCATTCAAACCCACCATTCCTGAAACTACTATTCTTAGAAATCTAACTTTAAAGTTTATTCTTTTCAATAAAATAGTGGAAATGAAAAATATATTTCTTAATTATTAAGGTTTGTTTATTAAAAATTAAAAAGTAAATTTGTTGAAAATTACGAATTGCTCCTAATTTTTTTCATATTTTTTTTTAGCTTTTTGTAAAAACAATAGATATTTTATAAATTTACAGATTGTAATTTATTCTCCTGCTCTAACATTTCATTGTCTCTTGTCTATTCTTAAGGAAGAGTTGAAAGAAATATACACAAACAGATGTAGAAAATTTCGTCAACAGGATTTTATAAGATTATGCTCTTCCTGTAAGGCTCTCTATTATTTTCTCAGAAAAAATATTTCTTAATAATGAAAATAAAAGTTGAATTTCAAATAAATATATGCGTGTTATGCTTATAATGCACATAAACATAACAAATACAAACAAGTCGTTAATAAGATATTAAATGATATTCTAGAAGAATCTCCAAAAATAATAAAAAAATTCGAATATGGTAAATTTTGGTAACAATTTAAGTATTCGTAAAATAGTTATAAAATAAAAATATATTTCTCCCATTAATTGTGTGTACCGTAAAATCCGGCGTACAACGCGCACCTATTCTTTCAGGCTACAATTTTTAATTTTTAGGTATATTCGCTGTATAACGTGCAACCCCGTTTTTTATGAAGAAACCTGAATTGTGTGTGTATACGTGCAGAATGCGCTAATGTTTTGAAGTCATTTATTCAAGGTCATTATTCCTAGCTTTAGAAAAATGTAGTATTCTTCTAGAACTACAGCTCTAAGTTTATAAGAGGAATGTTATTTTTTTTTAATAAACAGTATTTCGATGTATGTAGAATTCTAATTTTTTTTTTCTATGCCCAACTTTTTATTTTTTATTTTTAAAGCTCTCATTTTTATACCCGGCCAATAACGCGCACCTGTGCATTCCGATCTTATTTTTTATGTTAAAAGTGAGCGTTATACACCGGTTTATACGGTAGTTTATTTATTTATTTTTGATAAAATAATTATTTTACAAATTCATTGTTATTTTTGTGCAAATTAAATTAAAAACGTTGTAATATAATGGCTATGAGAAAAAAAGAGATTATCAGATATCGATAATTAAGCTGAAGTAAAGAGATAGAAAAAACAAATTTTCTTCATTTTCTATAAAAAGTTTTTTTTAGAAAATAAAAAGAATACTTATAAATGCTATGATCTTAAAAAAAAGGGAACGCAAGGAAATGATTTGGAAAGGTTTATTTAATTTCTGTATTTTTACTTCGACTTCTGTCTTGTAAAGAATGCCATAAAGTCTGAAAAATACATCATTTCACAAATAGGTCAGAAAAATCAGTTAAACATAGAATAAAAGGGTATTCTTGATAATTTTTTAAAGGTTCTATTTCAGTAAACTTGTCATGAGGAAGATAAATGGCTACTTCACAATATTTCCTTGGGCAAAAACTCTTTTATTTTATAAGCGACCAATTGGACAATTCATCAAGTTTTATGACAGAACATATTTCTAGTTGGGTGTACTTCTTTAAGGTTGTCAAAATTTCCTTTTGAATGAAGTATTTTTGTTTTCACAGAAACTATATCTATACACAAAAATAAACCTCTGTAAATTTAAGAAGCGATACTTCATTGTTCAAGTTCTGCTAGTAATCTGATTAACCTGTGAAGTTAAAGGTAAGAAGTGATTTAAGTTAAGTGATTAAAGTTGTGAAGAATATTTTGTTCTAAGAAAAAATTATTTTAATCTGTGTTTTTACATGCATGATAATTTAATCTTAAAAACATTGTATGGTAAAAATTAACTAAACAAGCGTTAATTACGTTATTTGAAATTCAAAAGAGTGCGTGTTTTTTTCTTCTTTTTGTTGCAAGTGGTAAACTCAGGAGACACATTGTATAATATGTTGGAATATATTTTTTGAATATATCTTATGAAAACAGACACTTTTAATTGAACACATAAATTTGAAAAATTTTGCTTAGTAATTAATGGATTTAATATTGAAAGGAAATTAATTTTAGATTTATGTATGATCTTTTAGTTGAGCCTAAGTTGTTACTGAGAGCTTTAGTAAATTATTTTGAAATGCCCACTTCCTTCAATATAAAACTTTTTATTTTGATATCAATACAAAAATTTTATTTTTAAATGATATGATACATTTCAAAACTAAATCGCATCAAAGAATACACTTTCTATAAATACAGCCTTATTCAAAATTGAATAATTTTTTGCTTATTTTTATATGTATATAGAAAAAATTAAGAAAACTGGAGCATGCCATTCCTTTAATTGCAATTCTTTTCGTTTCATTCTTTCACCTTGACTTACCTATTGCGTATTTAACTTCTAAATATGAATACACATGTTAACATATACAATCATATAAATATATGCCTAAATTTTCGAAAATTCCTCAGACATACCCGAGTTAGTTTTAACAGCCTTTTTTTGCTGTGTAAATACTATAATTTCTCTGACAGATTCTTAATAATGGGTTTCATGTTAAACCGCATGTAAAATTAATGAGTACATAGAAGAAATGTTCTTTCTCAAGTATTATACAATTCAAAATGGAGTGATAAAAAGTAAGTCACAAAGTAGTTTGAGATCTGTCTTTTTTTTGTTAGGAATGAATGTTTAAGAATTTTAAAGCAATGAATCCTATTCTACATATTTTGCAAGTAAGCAAACACATTAAAAATTAGAATGATTTTTGAAAAAAAATATTCACATTGATATTTTTCTAAAAAATAAAGAACAAAAACAGAATAACATGCACACTGTATTATAGTTGAGATTTAAATGGAAAACATTGTAGTGGTTGTGTTATTTAGTGGTGTGTCTCTTGGCCATAATAACACCACCTATACGAACTCTAATACTGCACATTACTTTTTATTGTTATATTTGCTGACTATTTCTTGAATCGATTTCACGTCCTTCCCAAGCTCACTTTTGTTCTTCCATTTTGATTCTAAATCCTGAAAATATTTCATTCTTAAGGCGATATGGTACCATCTTTAAAATTTTTTTTATTTTTAATATTTGATATTTGGTTTTAATTGTATTTTATAAAGGTTAATATTTAAAAATAATTCTATACAAAAAAATTTTAATTTGTTGCAAAATGTTTGTAAAATTTTAAAATTTTTTTTAAACATTGTTTAAACCCCTAAGGCTTTTTTAAATATGTTTCTTTTCTTTCAAAATTTTTTTTCCAAGTACCTTATAATATACTACATAAAACTGTGCATGGGTTTTTTCTGCTACTGCTCTTTAATCTTTTATTAATTTTTTTATAGTTAAACTTACAAAAATTCTCGAAAAAACATTAATTTTGATTTTGAAATTTTTTAGAAAAAATACTAAACATGTTTGAGCTAATTCACAATGCACAGTCTTACAAAACATACATTTCAGAACATGTATAAAAAGTTTCAAACCCTTACTTCAATTATCAAAAAAGCCTTAGGGTTTTGAATAACAGTGAATGTACAAAAATTCAACATGGAGAAAAATGAGTTTAAAGTTTTCATTTCTTAAATAGCATGATAAAAAATTCCTCCAATAATCTGAAACTTTTATGTAATTTTAATTAGTTTGTTTCAAACTGCTTACCACAAATTTTTTTAAAAATATACCTGTATAATGAGAATATATAAACAAAAAGGTCAATATTTCATAAAACATTATCTTAACAATTTTTAAAAAAATTACACACATATTTTAGAGTTTATTTCATGCACAGTTCTATACTACTATAATAAACAACATGTACACAAATATTCATACTCTTTATTTCCATAATTTTAAAAGCCTTAATATATTCACAAAATCCATAGGCTCTTCCAAAATTTACTCGCAAAGAAGCATTTTTGCAAGTATTACACAGAGTATTTTTAAAAAGATTTGTTAATGCATTTTTATCAATAATGACGTATGTTGGAGATCTGGATATACCAGTATATTTTTCATCCAAACGAGAAAAAGTATTGCATTCTTCTTCAAATTTTGCATACCTCAAGTTAGTGTTTTGAGAAACTTCTGAACTTGTCTTAGCATCTGAAAACCACATCTTCAAAGCTTTCGTTGTGGCAGATTTAGTACGTTTTTTAGGCCTAGGCATGTTAACTTTTTGGAGAAATCACCAAATTCCTTGTCGTATATATAAAGCAACTTTTCTTACTCTTCAGAACACAAAAATATAGTTAAATTTGTAGGAACAAAACTTCAAAGAAAACGCAGTAGAATAACTCTCATATAATCAAA
>BMAV01009616.1:0-23992 GCA_019973955.1 Trichonephila inaurata madagascariensis | reverse complement strand
TAAAAAATTTGGGAATTTGTAAAGGAGCCCAGATTTAGATTCCTGGCAAATTTAAAGAAATGGTCAAATTTGTAAGTTTCAGGAAAAAAAAAAAGGGGGGGTATGTACGAAACAACTATTAAAAAAACTTTGGGATAACTTTTAAAATAATTGAATTTCGACTCCATACATATTCGTGATCAGCGTTGAATTTGTGCAAAAAAAATTAAGTTTGGTACGAATTGAGGATGAAAAAAAATGCCCCAAAAGCTGTGAAAAAAAAAAATTGGTTGAAATTTAAACCCCCATTTAAAAAACGTTTAAAAAAGGACAATACCAAAATTTAAAAAACTTTTCTATTTTTTTTTGGTTTTTTTTGATATTTCATAGAAATGCATTCCAAAAGGCAATAATGAGTTCTAAAATCGCAGGGTAATTTTTTAAGTGTTTTTGGGTTTTGGGGAAAGGCCCCCTTTCAATGCAGGTTTTTTAAAATCGGTCCTAAGTTGTTTCCGAAATGGTTTTTTCAAGGGTGTTTTTTTTTAAAAAAAAGTTACAGGAATTTTTTTAAAACGGAGACCAGATTTAGATTCCTGGTAAAATTTCAAGTCAAAGGGGTTTTTAAGTTTCTGGGGAAAAAAAAAAGGGGGGGAGTAAAATGAAACAAACTATTAAAAAACAGTTGGGCATAACTTTTGAACTAATTGAATTTGACTACGCATACATATTCTGATCAGCGTTGAATTTTGCAAAAAAAATAAGTTTGTTTGGAATTGGCCGGTTTTTTAAAAATCGGTCTTTAAGTTTTTTTCCTTTTAAATAGGGGGGGTTTTTTCAAGGTTTTTTTTAAAAAAGTTACAGGAATTTTGAAAGGAGACCAATTTAGATTCCTTTAAATTTCAAGTAAATGGGTAAAATTTGTGTTTTTAGGAAAAAAAAGGGGGTATGTCAAAAAAACAAAAAAATTGGGGCCTTTGAACAATTGGAATTTGACAACGTACATATTCGTGATCAGCGTTGAATTCTGGCAAGAAAATAAGTTTGTTGAGAATTGGCCAGTGTTTTAAAATCGGTCTCTTAAGTTTGCTTTCAAGCCAAATAGGTCGGTTTTTTCTAAAAAAGGTGTTTCATTTTTAAAAAGGTTACAGGAAATTTTGAAATGGAGACCCCAGATTTAGATTCCTGGTCAAATTCCCTCAAGTGAAATGGGTCACCTTTTGTAAGTTTTGTGGCAAAAAGTGGTGGGTATGTCACTGAAAACAGACTTATTGAATAAACGGCATAACTTTTTGAACTATTGAATTTCGACAAAAGCCATACATATTCTATCAGTGTTGATTTTAAAGCAGCGGTAAGTTTGTTTACCATGCTCGGTGTTTTAAAATCGGTCGGTAAGTTGGCTTTCAAGCCAAATAATAGGTCGGTTTTTCAAGGTGTTTACTTTTTTAAAAAATACAGGAATTTCGGAAACAGAGACTTCAGATCTAGATTCTTGTCAAATTTCAAGTGAAATGAGTCACATTTGTAAGTTTCTAGGGTAAAAAAAAAAAAAAGTGGTGGGTATGTCACTGAAACAGACTATTGAAAAAAACAGTTGGGCATAACTTTGAAATAATTGAATTTCGACGTGCGCCATGTACATATATTCGTGGATCAGCGCGTTGAATTTTGTGCAAGAAAATTAAGTTTATAATGAATTGGAGATGACAAAAAAATGACCCAAAACGCTGTGAAAAGAAGAAAATGTTGCAATTATGCCCATTTGAAAGAGCAACGTTTCAAAGAGGACAATACCACAATTAAAACTTTTCTACTTTTTTTCGGTTTTTCTCGATACTTTGTCATAGAAAAATGCATTACCAAAGTGCAATAACCTCGAGTTCTTAATAATCGCAGGGTATCGTTTTTAAGTGTCTTTACTTGGGAAAGGCTCCTGCTACTGAATGACACCCGGTTTTTAAAATCGGTCTCAAGTTGTCTTTCTCAAGCGAATTAGGTCGGTTTTTTCAAGGTGTTTCATTTTTTAAAAAAAAGTTACAAGAATTTTGAGCTAAACGGAGACCAGATTTAGATTCCTGGTCAAATTTCAAGTCAAATGGGTCATACATTTGTAAGTTTCTAGGGTAAAAAAGTGGTGGGTATGTCAATGAAACAGACTATTAAAACCAAATGGGGATAACTTCTTTGAATTGTCTGAATTTCGACTAGCGCGATACATACTGCGGATCAGCGTTGAATTCTGTGCAAGAAAACTAAGTTTTGTTACGAATTGGAGGATGACAAAAATGACCCAAACGCTGTGAAAAAGAAAATGTGTTGCAATTAAGCCCATTTTGAAAGCATAAACGTTTCAAAAAGGACAATACCAATAATTAAAACTTTTCTACTTTTTTTCCGTTTTTTCTGATACTTGTCATAGAAATTCAATACCAAAGTGCAATAACTCGAGTTCTAATAATCGCAGGGTAATGTTTTAAGTGTCTTTGCTCTTGGGAAAGGCCCTCGTTCGAATGACACCCGGTTTTAAAATCGGTCGGTAAGTTTTGGGGCTTCGTCAAATAGGGTCGTTTCAAGAAGGTGTTTCATTTTTTTAAAAAGTTACATCAATTCGTGAAACGGAGACAGATTTAGATTCCTGGTCAAATTTCAAGTAAATGGGTCACCTTTTTGTAAGTTTCTAGGCAAAAAAAAAAAAAGTGGTGGGCATGTCACCGGAAACAGACTATTGAAAACAGTTGGGCATAACTTTGAACTAATTGAATTTCGACTAACGCCATGGCCATATTCGTGATCAGCGTTGATTTCTGTGCAAGAAAAGTAGTTTGTTGGAGAATTGGCTCGGTGTTTTAAAAATCGGAATGGTAAGTTGGTTTCTTTCAAGCCAAATTGGTCGGTTTTTCAAGAAGGTGTTTCATTTTTTTAAAAAAGTTACAGGGAATTTGGTGAAACGGAGACCACCAGATTTAGATTCCTGGGCTAAAATTTCTGCTTTTTGTAAAATGAGTCACATTTGTAAGTTTCTAGGGCAAAAAAAAGTGGTGGGTAATGTCACTGAAACAGACTATTGAAAAACAGCGGTATAACTTTGAAATAATTAATTTCTTGACGTGCGCCACATATTCGTGATCAGCGTTGAATTCTGTGCAAGAAAAATTAAGTTTGGTACGAATTGGAGGATGACAAAAAAATGACCCAAACGCTGTGAAAAGAAAAATGAGTTTCATTTTAGCCCATTTGAAAGAGCAACGTTTCAAAAAGGACAATACCACAATTAAAACTTTTCTACTTTTTTTTCGGTTTTTTTCTGATACTTGTCATAGAAATGCATTACCAAAGTGCAATAACTCGAGTTCTAATGATCGCAGGGTAATGTGTTAAGTGTCTTTGGGTTTGGGAAAGGCTCCCCGTTCGAATGACACCCGGTTTTTAAAATCGGTCTTTAAGTTGTCTTTCAAGCGAAATAGGTCGGTTTTATCAAGGTGTTTCATTTTTAAAAAAGTTACAAGAATTTTGTTAAACGGAGACAAGATTTAGATTCCTGGTCAAATTTCAAGTCAAATGGGTCACATTTGTAAGTTTCTAGGGTAAAAAAAAAAGTGCTGGGTATGTCAATGAAACAGACTATTGAAAAAACCAAATGGGCATAACTTTTGAATTAATTGGAATTTCGACTAGCGTGATACATATTCGTGATCAGCGTTGAATTCTGTGCAAGAAAAACTAAGTGTGTTGAGAATTGGCCGGTGTTTTAAAATCGGTCTTTAAGTTTGCTTTCAAGCCAAATAGGTCGGTTTTTTCAAGAAGGTGTTTCATTTTTTTAAAAAAAGTTACAGGAAATTCTTGAAATGGAGACCAGATTTAGATTCCTGGTCAAATTTCAAGTGAAATGGGTCACCTTTGTAAGTTTCTAGGGTAAAAAAAAAAGTGGTGGGCATGTCACTGAAACAGACTATTGAAAAAAACAGTTGGGCATAACTTTTGAACTAATTGGAATTTCGACTAACGCCATACATATTCGTGATCAGCGTTGAATTCTGTGCAAGAAAAGTAAGTTTGTTGAGAATTGGCCGGTGTTTTAAAATCGGTCGGTAAGTTGGCTTTCAAGCCAAATAGGTCGGTTTTTTCAAGGTGTTTCATTTTTTAAAAAAAAATACAGGAATTTCGGAAAATGAGACCAGATCTAGATTCTTGGTCAAATTTCAAGTGAAATGAGTCACATTTGTAAGTTTCTAGTTTAAAAAAAAAAAGTGGTGGTATGTCACTGAAACAGACTATTGAAAAAAACAAATGGCCATAATTTTTGAAATAATTCGAATTTCGACGTGCGCCATACATATTCGTGATCAGCGTTGAATTCTGTGCAAGAAAAATTAAGTTTGGTACGAATTGGAGGATGACAAAAAAATGACCCAAATGCTGTGAAAAGAAAAATGCGTTGCAATTAAGCCCATTTGAAAGAGCAACGTTTCAAAAAGGAGAATACCACAATTAAAACATTTCTACTTTTTTTTCGGTTTTTTTCTGATACTTGTCATAGAAATGCATTACCAAAGTGCAATAACTCGAGTTCTAATAATCGCAGGGTAATGTTTTAAGTGTCTTTGGGTTTGGGAAAGGCTCCCCGTTCGAATGACACACGGTTTTTAAAATCGGTCTCTAAGTTGTCTTTCAAGCGAATTAGGTCGGTTTTTTCAAGGTGTTTCATTTTTTAAAAAAGTTACAAGAATTTTGTTAAACGGAGACCAGATTTAGATTCCTGGTCAAATTTCAAGTCAAATGGGTCACATTTGTAAGTTTCTAGGGTAAAAAAAAAAAGTGGTGGGTATGTCAATGAAACAGACTATTAAAAAAACCAAACGGGCATAACTTTTGAATTAATTAGAATTTCGACTAGCGCGATGCATATTCGTGATCAGCGTTGAATTCTGTGCAAGAAAAACTAAGTTTGTTGAGAAGTGGCCAGTGTTTTAAAATCGGTCTTTAAGTTTGCTTTCAAGCCAAATAGGTCGGTTTTTTAAAAGGTGTTTCATTTTTTAAAAAAAAGTTACAGGAAATTCTTGAAATGGAGACCAGATTTAGATTCCTGGTCAAATTTCAAGTGAAATGGGTCACCTTTGTAAGTTTCTAGGGTAAAAAAAAGTGGTGGGCATGTCACTGAAACAGACTATTGAATAAAACAGTTGGGCATAACTTTTGAATTAATTGGAATTTCGACAAAAGCCATACATATTCGTGATCAGCGTTGATTTTTGTGCAAGAAAAGTAAGTTTGTTTAGAATTGGCCGATGTTTTAAAATCGGTCGGTAAGTTGGCTTTCAAGCCAAATAGGTCGGTTTTTTCCAAGAAGGTGTTTTATTTTTTTAAAAAAGTTACAGGAATTTCGTGAAACGGAGACCAGATTTAGATTCCTGGCCAAATTTCAAGTGAAATGAGTCAAATTTGTAAGTTTCTAGGGTAAAAAACGTGGTGGGTATGTCACTGAAAGAAACTATTGAAAAAAACAGTTGCGCATAACATTTGAACTAATTGGAATTTAGACTAACGCCATACATATTCGTGATCAGCGTTGAATTCTGTGCAAGAAAAGTAAGTTTGTTGAGAATTGGCCGGTGTTTTAAAATCGGTCGGTAAGTTGGCTTTCAAGCCAAATAGGTCGGTTTTTTCAAGAAGGTGTTTCATTTTTTAAAAAGTTACAGGAATTTCGTGAAACGGAGACCAGATTTAGATTCCTGGCCAAATTTCAAGTGAAATGAGTCACATTTGTAAGTTTCTAGGGTAAAAAAAAAGTGGTGGGTATGTCACTGAAACAGACTATTGAAAAAAACAGTTGGGCATAACTTTTGAAATAATTGGAATTTCGACGTGCGCCATACATATTCGTGATCAGCGTTGAATTCTGTGCAAGAAAAATTAAGTTTGGTACGAATTGGAGGATGACAAAAAAATGACCCAAACGCTGTGAAAAAAAAAATGAGTTTCTTTTTAGCCCATTTGAAAGAGCAACGTTTCAAAAGGACAATACCACAATTAAAACTTTTCTACTTTTTTCGGTTTTTTGATACTTGTCATAGAAATGCATTACCAAGGCAATAACTCGAGTTCTAATGATCGCAGGGTAATGTGTTAAGTGTCTTTGGGTTTGGGAAAGGCTCCGTTCGAATGCACTGGTTTTTAAAATCGGTCTTTAAGCTTGTCTTTCAAGCTGAAATAGGTCGGTTTGTATCTTAAGGTGTTTCATTTTTAAAAGTTACAAGAATTTGAAAACGGAGACAAGATTTAGATTCCTGGCATAATTTCGTCAAATGGGTCACATTTGTAAGTTTCGAGGTAAAAAAAGTGCTGTGGTATTAGTCAATGAAACAGACTATTGAAAACCAAATAACTACTTTTGGATTTTCGAATTTCGACTAGCGTGATACATATTCGTGATCAGCGTTGAATTCTGTTGCAAGAAATCTTAGGTGTTGAGAATTGGCCGGTGCTTTTAAAATCGGTCTTTAAGTTTGCTTTCAACGAAATAGGTCGGTTTTTCAAGAAGGTGTTTCATTTTTAAAAAGTTACAGGAAATTTTGTTAAAGGAGACCAGATTTAGATTCCTGGTCACAATTTCAAGTGAAATGGGTCACATTTGTAAGTTTCTAGGGAAAAAAAAGTGGTGGGTATGTCACTGAAACAGACTATTGAAAAAAACAGTTGGGCATAACTTTTGAACTAATTGGAATTTCGACTAACGCCATACATATTCGTGATCAGCGTTGAATTCTGTGCAAGAAAAATTAAGTTTGGTACGAATTGGAGGATGACAAAAAAATGACCCAAACGCTGTGAAAAGAAAAATGCGTTGCAATTAAGCCCATTTGAAAGAGCAACGTTTCAAAAAGGACAATACCACAATTAAAACTTTTCTACTTTTTTTTCGGTTTTTTTCTGATACTTGTCATAGAAATGCATTACCAAAGTGCAATAACTCGAGTTCTAATAATCGCAGGGTAATGTTTTAAGTGTCTTTGGGTTTGGGAAAGGCTCCCCGTTCGAATGACACCCGGTTTTTAAAATCGGTCGCTAAGTTGTCTTTCAAGCGAAATAGGTCGGTTTTCAAGAAGGTGTTTCATTTTTATAAAAAAGTTACAGGAATTTTGTTAATCGGAGACCAGATTTAGATTCCTGGTCAAATTTCAAGTCAAATGGGTCAAATTTGTAAGTTTCTAGGGTAAAAAAAAAAGTGGTGGGCATGTCACTGAAACAGACTATTGAAAAAAACAGTTGGGCATAACTTTTGAACTAATTGGAATTTCGACTAACGCCATACATATTCGTGATCAGCGTTGAATTCTGTGCAAGAAAAGTAAGTTTGTTTAGAATTGGCCGGTGTTTTAAAATCGGTCGGTAAGTTGTCTTTCAAGCGAAATAGGTCGAGTTTTTTCAAGGTGTTTCATTTTTATAAAAAAGTTACAGGAATTTTGCTAAACGGAGACCTGATTTAGATTCCTGGTCAAATTTCAAGTCAAATGGGTCAAACTTGTAAGTTTCTAGGGTAAAAAAAAATAGTGGTGGGTATGTCAATGAAACAGACTATTGAAAAAAACAGTTGGGCATAACTTTTGAACTAATTGGAATTTCGACTAGAGCGATACATATTCGTGATCAGCGTTGAATTCTGTGCAAGAAAAACTAAGTTTGTTGAGAATTGGCCAGTGTTTTAAAATCGGTCTTTAAGTTTGCTTTCAAGCCAAATAGGTCGGTTTTTTCAAAAAGGTGTTTCATTTTTTAAAAAAGTTACAGGAAATTCTTGAAATGGAGACCAGATTTAGATTCCTGGTCAAATTTCAAGTGAAATGGGTCACCTTTGTAAGTTTCTAGGGTAAAAAAAAAAAAGTGGTGGGCATGTCACTGAAACAGACTATTGAATAAAACGGGCATAACTTTTGAACTAATTGGAATTTCGGCAAAAGCCATACATATTCGTGATCAGCGTTGATTTTTGTGCAAGAAAAGTAAGTTTGTTTAGAATTGGCCGGTGTTTTAAAATCGGTCGGTAAGTTGGCTTTCAAGCCAAATAGGTCGGTTTTTTCAAGAAGGTGTTTCATTTTTAAAAAAAGTTACAGGAATTTCGTGAAACGGAAACCAGATTTATATTCCTGGTCAAATTTGTGTGAAATGACAAAAAGTTTTAGTGCGGTGGTGTGGGTATGTCACAGAAACAGACTATTGAAAACAGTTGGGCATAACTTTGAAATAATTGAATTTCGACGTGCGCCATACATATCTTGTGATCAGCGCGTTGAATTCTGTGCAAGAAAAATCAAGTTTGGTACGAATTGGAGGATGACAAAAAAATGACCCAAACGCTGTGAAAAGAAAAATGCGTTGCAATTAAGCCCATTTGAAAGAGCAACGTTTCAAAAAGGACAATACCACAATTAAAACTTTCTACTTTTTTTTCGATTTTTTTCTGATACTTGTCATAGAAATGCATTACCAAAGTGCAATAACTCGAGTTCTAATAATCGCAGGGTAATGTTTTAAGTGTCTTTGGGTTTGGGAAAGGCTCCCGTCTGAATGAAACCCGGTTTTTAAAATCGGTCTTTAAGTTGTCTTCAAGCGAAATAGGTCGGTTTTTCAAGGTGTTTCATTTTTAAAAAAGCTACAAGAATTTTATGCTAAACGGAGACCAGATTTAGACTCCTGGTCAAATTTCAAGTCAAATGGGTCACATTTGTAAGTTTCAGGGTAAAAAAGTGCTGGGTATGTCAATGAAACAGACTATTGAAAACCAAATGGGCATAACTTTTGAATTAATTGAATTTCTGACTAGCGCGATACATATTCGTGATCAGCGTTGAATTCTGTGCAAGAAAACTAAGTGTGTTGAGAATTGGCCGGTGTTTTAAAATCGGTCTTTCAGTTTGCTTTCAAGCCAAATAGGTCAGTTTTTTCAAGAAGGTGTTTCATTTTTTTAAAAACAGTTACAGGAAATTCTTGAAATGGAGACCAGATTTAGATTCCTGGTCAAATTTCAAGTGAAATGGGTCACCTTTGTAAGTTTCTAGGGTAAAAAAAAGTGGTGGGCATGTCACTGAAACAGACTATTGAAAAACAGTTGGGCATAACTTTTGAACTAATTGAATTTCCTGACTAACGCCATACATATTCGTGATCAGCGTTGAATTCTGTGCAAGAAAAGTGGTAAGTTTGTTGAGAATTGGCCGGTGTTTTAAAATCGGTCGGTAAGTTGGCTTTCAAGCCAAATAGGTCGGTTTTTTCATAAGGTGTTTCATTTTTAAAA
Source organism: Trichonephila inaurata madagascariensis (assembly GCA_019973955.1). Lineage (NCBI taxonomy): Eukaryota > Metazoa > Arthropoda > Arachnida > Araneae > Nephilidae > Trichonephila > Trichonephila inaurata. The sequence continues at coordinate 14,727 of BMAV01009616.1, read as the reverse complement.
AATACAGGAATTTCGAAAATGAGACCAGATCTAGATTCTGGTCAAATTTCATGAAATGAGTCACATTTGTAAGTTTCTAGTTTAAAAAAAAGTGGTGGTATGTCACTGAAACAGACTATTGAAAAAAACAAATGGCCATAATTTTTGAAATAATTCGAATTTCGACGTGCGCCATACATATTCGTGATCAGCGTTGAATTCTGTGCAAGAAAAATTAAGTTTGGTACGCATTGGAGGATGACAAAAATGACCCAAATGCTGTGAAAAGAAAAAAAAAAAAATGCGTTGGTACTAGTTTCTCCATTTTGAAAGAGCAAATCGTTTCAAAAAGGAGAATACCCACACCAAAACATTTCTACTTTTTTCGGTTTTTTCTGATACTTGTCATAGAAATGCAGCCATCAAAGTGCAATAACTCGAGTTCTAATAATCGCAGGGTAATGTTTTAAGTGTCTTTGGGTTTGGGAAAGGCTCCCCGTTCGAATGACACACGGTTTTTAAAATCGGCCGCTAAGTTGTCTTTCAAGCGAAATAGGTCGGTTTTTTCAAGGTGTTTCATTTTTTAAAAAAGTTACAAGAATTTTGTTAAACGGAGACCAGATTTAGATTCCTGGTCAAATTTCAAGTCAAATGGGTCACATTTGTAAGTTTCTAGGGTAAAAAAAAAAAGTGGTGGGTATGTCAATGAAACAGACTATTAAAACCAAACGGGCATAACTTTTGAATTAATTAGAATTTCGACTAGCGCGATGCATATTCGTGATCAGCGTTGAATTCTGTGCAAGAAAAACTAAGTTTGTTGAGAAGTGGCCAGTGTTTTAAAATCGGTCTTTAAGTTTGCTTTCAAGCCAAATAGGTCGGTTTCTTCAAAAAGGTGTTTCATTTTTTAAAAAAAAGTTACAGGAAATTCTTGAAATGGAGACCAGATTTAGATTCCTGGTCAAATTTCAAGTGAAATGGGTCACCTTTGTGTGCCTTAGGGTAAAAAAAAAGTGGTGGGCATGTCACTGAAACAGACTATTGAATAAAACAGTTGGGCATAACTTTTGAATTAATTGGAATTTCGACAAAAGCCATACATATTCGTGATCAGCGTTGATTTTTGTGCAAGAAAAGTAAGTTTGTTTAGAATTGGCCGATGTTTTAAATCGGTCGGTAAGTTGGCTTCTGCCAAATAGGTCGGTTTTTTCCAAGAAGGTGTTTTATTTTTTTAAAAAAGTTACAGGAATTTCGTGAAACGGAGACAAGATTTAGATTCCTGGCCAAATTTCAAGTGAAATGAGTCAAATTTGTAAGTTTCTAGGGTAAAAAAAAAAGTGGTGGGTATGTCACTGAAAGAAACTATTGAAAAAAACAGTTGCGCATAACATTTGAACTAATTGGAATTTAGACTAACACCATACATATTCGTAATCAGCGTTGAATTCTGTGCAAGAAAAGTAAGTTTGTTGAGAATTGGCCGGTGTTTTAAAATCGGTCGGTAAGTTGGTTTTCAAGCCATATAGGTCGGTTTTTTCAAGAAGGTGTTTCATTTTTTTTAAAAAGTTACAGGAATTTCGTGAAACGGAGACCAGATTTAGATTCCTGGCCAAATTTCAAGTGAAATGAGTCACATTTGTAAGTTTCTAGGGTAAAAAAAAAAAAAGTGGTGGGTATGTCACTGAAACAGACTATTGAAAAAAAAACAGTTGGGCATAACTTTGAAATAATTGGAATTTCGACGTGCGCCATACATATTCGTGATCAGCGTTGAATTCTGTGCAAGAAAAATTAAGTTTGGTACGAATTGGAGGATGACAAAAAAATGACCCAAACGCTGTGAAAAGAAAAATGAGTTTCATTTTAGCCCATTTGAAAGAGCAACGTTTCAAAAAGGACAATACCACAATTAAAACTTTTCTACTTTTTTTTCGGTTTTTTTCTGATACTTGTCATAGAAATGCATTACCAAAGTGCAATAACTCGAGTTCTAATAATCGCAGGGTAATGTTTTAAGTGTCTTTGGGTTTGGGAAAGGCTCCCCGTTCGAATGAAACCCGGTTTTTAAAATCGGTCTTTAAGTTGTCTTTCAAGCGAAATAGGTCGGTTTTTTCAAGGTGTTTCATTTTTTAAAAAAGTTACAAGAATTTTGTTAAACGGAGACCAGATTTAGATTCCTGGTCAAATTTCAAGTCAAATGGGTCACATTTGTAAGTTTCTAGGGTAAAAAAAAAAAGTGCTGGGTATGTCAATGAAACAGACTATTCAAAAAACCAAATGGGCATAACTTTTGAATTAATTGGAATTTCGACTAGCGCGATACATATTCGTGATCAGCGTTGAATTCTGTGCAAGAAAAACTAAGTGTGTTGAGAATTGGCCGGTGTTTTAAAATCGGTCTTTCAGTTTGTTTTCAAGCCAAATAGGTCAGTTTTTTCAATAGGGGTTGCGTTTCATTTTTTAAAAAACAGTTACAGGAAATTCTTGAAATGGAGACCAGATTTAGATTCCTGGTCAAATTTCAAGTGAAATGGGTCACCTTTGTAAGTTTCTAGGGTAAAAAAAAAGTGGTGGGCATGTCACTGAAACAGACTATTGAAAAAAACAGTTGGGCATAACTTTGAACTAATTGAATTTCGACTAACGCCATACATATTCGTGATCAGCGTTGGAATTCTGTGCAAGAAAAGTAAGTTTGTTGAGAATTGGCCGGTGTTTTAAAATCGGTCGGTAAGTTGGCTTTCAAGCCAAATAGGTCGGTTTTTTCATGGTGTTTCATTTTAAAAAAATACAGGAATTTCGGAAAATGAGACCAGATCTAGATTCTTGGTCAAATTTCAAGTGAAATGAGTCACATTTGTAAGTTTCTAGTTTAAAAAAAAAAAGTGGTGGTATGTCACTGAAACAGACTATTATTGAAAAACAAATGGCCATAACTTTTGAAATAATTGGAATTTCGACGTGCGCCATACATATTCGTGATCAGCGTTGAATTCTGTGCAAGAAAAATTAAGTTTGGTACGAATTGGAGGATGACAAAAAAATGACCCAAACGCTGTGAAAAGAAAAATGCGTTGCAATTAAGCCCATTTGAAAGAGCAACGTTTCAAAAAGGACAATACCACAATTAAAACTTTTCTACTTTTTTCGGTTTTTCTGATACTTGTCATAGAAATGCATTACCAAAGTGCAATAACTCGAGTTCTAATAATCGCAGGGTAATGTTTTAAGTGTCTTTGGGTTTGGGAAAAGGTTCCCCGTTCGAATGACAATAATTTGCTTTAAAATCGGCCGCTATAAGTTGTCTTTCAAGCGAAATAGGTCGGTTTTTTCAAGGTGTTTCATTTTTATAAAAAAGTTACAAGAATTTTGTTAAACGGAGACCAGATTTAGATTCCTGGTCAAATTTCAAGTCAAATGGGTCACATTTGTAAGTTTCTAGGGTAAAAAAAAAGTGGTGGGTATGTCACGAAACAGACTATTAAAAACCAAACGGGCATAACTTTGAATTAATTAGAATTTCGACTAGCGCGATGCATATTCGTGATCAGCGTTGAATTCTGTGCAAGAAACTAAGTTTGTTGAGAAGTGGCCAGTGTTTTAAAATCGGTCTTTAAGTTTGCTTTCAAGCCAAATAATAGGTCGGTTTCAAAAGGTGTTTCATTTTTAAAAAGTTACAGGAAATTTTGAAATGGAGACCAGATTTAGATTCCTGGTCAAATTTCAAGTGAAATGGGTCACCTTTGTAAGTTTCTAGGGTAAAAAAGTGGTGGGCATGTCACTGAAACAGACTATTGAATAAAAACAGTTGGGCATAACTTTGAATTAATTGAATTTCTGACAAAAGCCATACATATTCGTGATCAGCGTTGATTTTGTGCAAGAAAAGTAAGTTTGTTTAGAATTGGCCGATAGTTTTAAAATCGACGGTAAGTTGGCTTTCAAGCCAAATAGGTCGGTTTTTTCCAAGAAGGTGTTTTATTTTTTAAAAAGCTATTGCGGAATTTTCGTGAAACGGAGACAAGATTTAGGATTCCTGGCCAAATTTCATGAAATGAGTCACATTTGTAAGTTTCTAGTTTAAAAAAAGTGGTGGTATGTCATCGAAACAGACTATTGAAAAAACAAAATGGCCATAATTTTTGAAATAATTCGAATTTCGACGTGCGCTTACTACACATATTCGTGATCAGCGTTGAATTCTGTGCAAGAAAAATTAAGTTTGGTACGAATTGAGAATGACAAAAATGACCCAAACGCTGTGAAAAGAAAAATGCGTTGCAATTAAGCCCATTTGAAAGAGCAACGTTTCAAAAAGGACAATACCACAATTAAAACTTTTTCTACTCTTTTTTTCTGATAATTTGTCATAGAAATGCACACAAAGTGCAATAACTCGAGTTCTAATAATCGCAGGGTAATGTTTTAAGTGTCTTTGGGTTTGGGAAAGGCTCCCCGTTCGAATGACACCCGGTTTTTAAAATCGGTCTCTAAGTTGTCTTCAAGCGAAATAGGTCGGTTTTTTCAAGGTGTTTCATTTTTTAAAAAGTTACAAGAATTTTGTTAAACGGAGACCAGATTTAGATTCCTGGTCAAATTTCAAGTCAAATGGGTCACATTTGTAAGTTTCTAGGGTAAAAAAAAAGTGGTGGGTATGTCAATGAAACAGACTATTGAAACCAAATGGGCATAACTTCACCAATTGAATTTCGACTAGCGCGATACATATTCGTGATCAGCGTTGAATTCTGTGCAAGAAAAACTAAGTTTGTTGAGAATTGGCCGGTGTTTTAAAATCGGTCTTTAAGTTTGCTTTCAAGCCAAATAGGTCGGTTTTTTCAAGAAGGTGTTTCATTTTTTAAAAAGTTACAGGAAATTCTTGAAATGGAGACCAGATTTAGATTCCTGGTCAAATTTCAAGTAAAATGGGTCACCTTTGTAAGTTTCTAGGGTAAAAAAAAGTAGGGCATGTCACTGAACAACAGACTATTGAAAAAAAAACAGTTGGGCATAACTTTGAACTAATTGAATTCTGCTGACAACGCCATACATATTCGTGATCAGCGGTTAATTCTGTGCAAGAAAAGTAAGTTTGTTGAGAATTGGCCGTTGTTTTAAAATCGGTCGGTAAGTTGGCTTTCAAGCCAAATAGGTCGGTTTTTTCAAGAAGGTGTTTCATTTTTTAAAAAGTTACAGGAATTTCGTGAAACGGAGACCAGATTTAGATTCCTGGACAAATTTCAAGTGAAATGAGTCACATTTGTAAGTTTCTAGGGTAAAAAAAAAGTGGTGGGTATGTCACTGAAACAGACTATTGAAAAAACAGTTGGGCATAACTTTTGAAATAATTGGAATTTCGACGTGCGCCATAAAATATTGTGATCAGCGTTGAATTCTGTGCAAAAAAAAATTAAGTTTGGTAAAATTGGAGGATTAAAAAAAAATGCCCCAAAAGCTGAGAAAAAAAAAATGCGTTCAATTGGGCCCATTTGAAAGACAACGTTTCAAAGGACAATACCAAAATTAAAACTTTTCTATTTTTTTGGTTTTTCTTTACTTGTAAAGAAATGCAATACCAAAGTGAAAAACCGGAGTTCTAATAATGGCAAGGTAATTTTTAAGTGTCTTTGGGTTTGGGGAAAGCCCCCGTTAATCCCCCCGGGTTTTTAAAAATCGGTCAATTGGTTTTCGCAAATTGGTCTTTTTTTCAAGAAGGTGTTTCTTTTTTTTAAAATTTCAGGAATTTCGGAAACGGAGACCAGTTTTAGTTTCCCTGGGTCAAATTTCGGAAAATGAGTCAAATTTATAAGTTTCTAGGGAAAAAAAAAGGGGGGGTATGTCACTGAAAGAAACTATTAAAAAAACAGTTGGGGATAACATTTGAACTTTTAAATTTAGACTAACCCATACATTTTTCGTGATCAGCGTTGAATTTTTGGGTGCAAAAAAAGGGGAATTTGTGAGTAGGCCGGTTTTTTAAAATGGGCTTTAACTTTGCTTTCCCCAAATATGGTTTTTTTTCAAGAAGGGTTTATTTTTAAAAGAGTTACGGGAAATTCTTGAAATGGAGACCAGATTTAGACCCTTTTTTAAATAATAGGCCCTTTGTAAGTTTGGGGGAAAAAAAAGGGGGGGATGTCACTGAAACAGATATTGAAAAAACAGTTGGGATAATTTTTCTAACAAATTTGGGGATTGATAACACCATACATATTCGTGATCAGCGTTGATTTCTCTGCAAAAAAAAGTAAGTTTGTTGAGAAGGGCCCGGGTTTTAAAAATCGGTCGGAAAGTTGACTTTCGCCAAGGTCGGTTTTTTTCGAAGGTGTTTCTTTTTTTTAAAAGAGTTACAGGAAGTTCTGAAATGGGGGCCCAGTTTTAGATTCCTGGAAAAATTTCGTTAAAGGGGTAAATTTTGTTTGGAAAAAAAAAAAAAAAGGGTGGAGGTGAAAAAAAAATTTGAAAAAAGTTGAGCATAACCTTGAACTAATTGAATTTTCGACTAACGCCATACATATTGTGATCAGCGTTGAATTTTGGCGAAAAGAAGTTTGTTTAAAATTTGGGCCGGTGTTTTAAAATCGGTCGGTAAGTTGGCTTTCAAGCCAAATAGGCCGGTTTTGGCTAGGGGTGTTTTATTTTTTAAAAAGTTGCAGGAATTTAAAAGGATACCAGATTTAGATTCCTGATCACCCCTGCGAAATGAGTCACATTTGTAAGTTTCCTTTGTGGGTAAAAAAGTTGTGGGTATGTCACCGAAACAGGCCCCTTTGAAAAACAGTTGAGCATAACCTTTGAACTAATTGAATTTTGACTAACGTGCCATACATATTCGTGATCAGCGTTGATTCTGTGCAAGAAAAGTAAGTTTGCTGAGAATTGGCGTGGGTGTTTTAAAAATCGGTCGGTAAGTTGGCTTTCGCTTTCAAATAGGTCGGTTTTTCAAGAAGGTGCGTTTCATTTTTTAAAAAAGTTACAGGAATTTCGTGAAATGGAGACCAGATTTAGATTCCTGGTCAAATTTTATGAAATGACAAATTTGTAAGTTTCTAGGGTAAAAAGTGGTGGGTATGTCACCGAAAACAGACCATTGAAAAGAACAGTTGAGCATAACCTGAACTAATTGAATTTCAATAACGCCATACATATTCGTGATCAGCGTTGAATCTCTGTGCAAGAAAAGTAAGTTTGCTGGAGAATTATTGGTGTTTTAAAAATCGGTAGGTAATTTGGCTTCGCCAAATAGGTCGGTTTAAGGTGTGTTTCATTTTAAAAATACAGGAATACCCCTGAAACGGAGACCAGATCTAGATTCTTAGTCACCCCCGCGAAATGAGTCGCATTTGTAAGTTTCTAGGGTAAAAAAGTGGTGGGTATGTCATTGAAACAGACTATTGAAAACAGTTGGGCATAATTTTGAAATAATTCGAATTTCGACGTGCGCCATACATATATTCGTGATCAGCGTTGAATCTCTGTGCAAGAAAAATTAAGTTTGGTAATGAATTCGTTATATTTACAAAAAATGACCCAAACGCTGAGAGAAAAGAAAAAATGGGTATGGTAATTGGGGCTTCCATTTGAAAGAAGTTAAATTGCTCTCCAAAGGACACAATACCCACAATTAAAACTTTTCTACTCTTTTTTGGTTTTTTCTGTTACTTACATCATAGAAATGCAATACCAAAGTGCAATAACTCGAGCTCCCAATAATGGCAAGTACGTTTTAAGTGTCTTTGGGGTTTGGGAAAGGCCCCTGTCGAATGCCAAATCGGCTCTTAAAATCGGTCGGTAAGTTGGCTTTCAAGCCAAATTGGTCGCTTTTCTCAAGAAGTGTATGTTTCATTTTTAAAAAAGTTACAGGAATTCCTCAGCGTGAAACGGAGAGACCAGAAGCTTCAGATTCCTCCTGGTCAAATTTCAAGTGAAATGAGTCAAATTTATAAGTTTTCCTAGGGTAAAAAAAAAGTGGTGGGTATGTCACTGAAAGAAACTATTGAAAAAATAGTTGCGGATAACATTTGAACTAATTAAAATTTAGACTAACGCCATACATATTCGTGATCAGCGTTGAATTCTGTGCAAGAAAAGTAGTTTGTTGGAGAATAGGCCGGTGTTTTAAAAAATCGGTCTTAACTTTGCTTCTTGCCAATAGGTCGGTTTTTCCAATAGCTAGAAAGCTCACTTTTTAAAAAGAGTTACAGGAAATTTGAAATGGACACCAGATCCTGGTCACCCCCCAAGTACGGCGGAGTCACCCTTGTAAGCTCTGGGAAAAGTGGTGGGTACGTCACTGAAAACAGACTCATTGCCAGTGGGCATAACTTTCTAATCCACCGCAATTTCTGACTAACACCACCATACATATCGGCATTCAGCGCTGGGATTTCTGCAAGAAAAAGCGTAAGTTTGTTGAGCCCGCCGGTGTTTTAAAATCGGTCGGTAAGTTGGACTTTCAAGCCAATAGGTCGGTTTTTCTGCTAGCTGTGTTTCATTTTTTAAAAAGAGTTACAGGAAGTTCTGAAATGGAGGCCAGATTTCAGACCCTGGTCACCCCCAAGTTAAAATGGGTCACATTTGTAAGTTTCTAGGGCAAAAAAAAAAAGTGGTGGGTATGTGAATGAAACAGACTATTGAAAAACAGTTGAGCATAACTCTTGAATCCAATTGAATTTTGACTAACGCCATACATTCCGTGATCAGCGTTGAATTTTGTGCAAGAAAAGTAAGTTTGTTTAGAATTGGCCGGTGTTTTAAAAATCGGTCGGTAAGTTGGCTTCTCGCTCAAATAGGTTTGTTTTTAAGAAGGTGTTTATTTTTTTAAAAGTTACAGGAATTTCGTGAAAAGGATACTCAGATTTTTAGCCAAATAGGTCGTTTTCAAGAAGGTGTTTCATTTTTAAAAAGTTACAGGAAATTCTGAAACGAGACCAGATTTAGATTCCTGGTCAAATTCAAGTAAATGGGTCACTTTGTAAGTTTCTAGGGTAAAAAGTGGTGGGTATGTCATGAAACAGACTATTGAAAAAACGTTGCATAACTTTTGAACTAATGGAATTTGACTAACGCCATACATATTCGTGATCAGCGTTGAATTCTGTGCAAGAAAAGTAGTTTGTTGAAATTGGCCGGTGTTTTAAAATCGGTCGGTAAGCTGGCTTTCAATCCAAATAGGTCGGTTTTTCAAGAAGGTGTTTCATTTTTTAAAAAGTTACAGGAATTTTGTGAAACGGAGACCAGATTTAGATTCCTGGTCAAATTTCAAGTAAATGGTCACATTTGTAAGTTTCTAGGGTAAAAAAGTGGTGGATATGTTACTGAAACAGACTATTGGAAAAACAGTTGGGCATAACTTTTACACGGAAATAATTGGGAATTTCGACGTGCACCTGCATATTCCGTGATCAGCGTTGAAGATTCTGTGCAAAGAAAATTAAGTTTGGTACGAATTGGAGGATGGCAAAATGGCCAAACGCTGTGAAAAGAAAAATGCGTTGCAATTAAGCACATTTGAAAGAGCAACGTTTCAAAAGGACAATACCACGGTAAAAACTTTTCTACTTTTTTTTTTCGGTTTTCTGATACTTGTCATAGAAATGCGTACCAAAAGTGCAACTCGAGTTCTAATAATCACCAGGTATTTTAAGTGTCTTTTGGGTTTTGGGAAGGAAGCTCCCCATTCGAGAATGACACCCGGTTTTAAAATCGGTCGCTAAGTTGTACTTCAAGCGAAATAGGTCGGTTTTCAAGATGTTTCATTTTATAAAAAGTTACGAGGAGATTTTGTTAAACGGAACCAGATTTAGATTCCTGGTCAAAATTTCAAGTCAAAATGGGTCACATTTAAGTTTCTAGGAGTAAAAGTGGTGGGTATGTCAATGAAACAAACTGGTAGAAAAAACAGTTGGGCATAGCACGAACTAGTGGAATTTCGACTAGCGCGTCTCATATTCATGATCAGCGTTGGCGAATTCTGTGCAGAAAATAAATTTGTTGCGGAGTGGCCGGAAAGTCGTTTTTTCCCAGAGATCGGTCTTCAAGTTTACCTTTCAACCAAATGGGTCCGGTTTTCAAAGAAGGTGTTTCATTTTAAAAAGTTACAGAGATTTCGTGAAACGAAGACCATATTTAGATTCCTGGATTCTATATTTCAAGTGAAATGAGGTCAGAGATTTGTAGAAGTTTTCTAGGGTAAAGTGGTGGGTATGTCACTGCGCTGAAAGAAACTATTGAAAAACAGTGCGCATAACATTTGAAGTAATCGGAATTTAGACTAACGCCACTTATTCGTGATCAGCGTTGAATTCTGTGCAAAAGAAAAGCCAGTTTGTTGAGAATTGGCCGGTGTTTCCAAAATCGGTCATTAGAGTTGGCTTTCAAGCCAAAAATAACTGGAGTCTAGTTTTTCAAAGAAGGTGTTTCATTTGTTTAAAAAAAGTTACAGAGATTTCATTGAAACCGGAGACCAATTTAGATTCTGGTCAAATTTCAAAGTCGAAATGAGTCAAAATTTGTAAGTTTCTAGGTTTAAAAAAGTGGTTTGTATGTCACTGGAAACGAACTGACCAGAAAAACAGTTGGGCATAACTTTTTGAAATAATTGGAATTTCGACACGTGGGCCATACATATTCGTGATCAGCGTTGAATTCACGTGCAAGAAAAATTAAAAGTTTGAACGAGGTGGAGGATGACAAAAAATGACCCAAACGCTGTGAGAAAAATGCGTTGCAATTAAGCCCATTTGAAGAGCAGCGATTTCCAAAAGGAGGTTTAATACCACAATTAAAACTTTTCTACTTTTTTTTTTCGGTTTTTCACGATACTTGTCATAGAAATGCATTACCAAAGTGCATTAACTCGAGTTCTAATAATCGCAGGGGCAATTTTTAAGTGTCTTTGGGTATAGGAAAGGAAGGCTCCCCGTTCGAGAATGACACCGGGTTTTAAAATCGGTCGCTAAGTTGTGGCTTTCAAGCGAGAAATAGGTCGGTTTTTTTCAAGATGTTTCACATTTTTATAAAGTTACAGAGATTTTTGTTAAACGAGGAGACCAGATTTAGATTCACTGTAGATCCAAATTTCCACAAGTCAAGTAGGGTCACATTTTGTAGAAAGTTTCTAGGGTAAAATTAGTGGGTATGTCAATGAAACAGACTATTGAAAAACAGTTGGAGCTAACTTTTTGAACTAATTGGGTACGACTAGCGCGATACATATTCATTGATCAGCGTTGGTGTGCAAGAAAAACTAAGTTTGTTGCTAATTGGCCGGTGTTTTTTAAAATCCGGTCTTTAAATTTGCTTTCAGCCAAATGGATCGGTTTTCAGAAGGTGTTTCATTTTTAAAAAGTTACAGGAAATTCTTGAAATGGAGACCAATTTAGATTCATGGTCAAATTTCAAGTGAAATGGGTCACCTTTGTAAGTTCTAGGGTAAAAGTTTGTGGGTATGTCACTGAAACACACTATTGAAAAAAACAGTTGAGCATAACCTTTGAACTAATTGGAATTTTGACTAACGCCATACATATTCGTGATCAGCGTTGAATTCTGTGCAAGAAAAGTAAGTTTGTGGAGAATTGGCCGGAGTTTTAAAATCGGTCTTTAAGTTTGCTTTCAAGCCAAATAGGTCGGTTTTTTCAAGAAGGTGTTTCATTTTTTTAAAAACAGTTACAGGAAATTCTTGAAATGAAGACCAGATTTAGATTCCTGGTCAAATTTCAAGTGAAATGGGTCCCTTAAAGTTTCTAGTTTAAAAAAAAAAGTTGTGGGTATGTCACGGGAAACAGACTATTGAAAAACAGTTGAGCATAACTTTGAACTAGGGAATTTTGACTAACGCCATACATATTCGTGATCAGCGTTGAACTCTGTGCAAGAAAAGTAAGTTTGGTGAGAATTGGCCGGTGTTTTAAAATCGGTCTTTAAGTTGGCTTTCAAGCCAAATACTTCAGTTTTCAAGAAGGTGTTTCATTTTTTAAAAAGTTACAGGAATTTCGTGAAACGGAGACCAGATTTAGATTCCTGGTCAAATTTCAAGTTAAATGAGTCACATTTGTAAGTTTCTAGGGTAAAAAAAAAAGTTGTGGGTATGTCACTGAAGCAGACTATTGAAAAAAACTGTTGAGCATAACCTTTGAACTAATTGGAATTTTGACTAACGCCATACATATTCGTGATCAGCATTGAATTCTGTGTAAGAAAAGTAAGTTTGTTGAGAATTGGCCGGTGTTTTAAAATCGGTCGGTAAGTTGGCTTTCAAGCCAAATAGGTCGGGTTTTTCAAGAAGGTGTTTCATTTTTAAAAAGTTACAGGAATTTCGTGAAACGGAGACCAGATTTAGATTCCTGGTCAAATCTCAAGTGAAATGAGTCAATTTGTAAGTTTCTAGGGAAAAAAAAAAAGTGGTGGGTATGTCACTGAAACAGACTATTGAAAAAAACAGTTGGGCATAACTTTTGAAATAATTGGAATTTCGACGTGCGCCATACATATTCGTGATCAGCGTTAAATTCTGTGCAACAAAAATTAAGTTTGGTACGAATTGGAGGATGACAAAAAAAAGACCCAAACGCTGTGAAAAGAAAAATGCGTGGCAATTAAGCCCATTTGAAAGAGCAACGTTTCAAAAAAGACAATACCACAATTAAAACTTCTCTACTTTTTTTTCGGTTTTTTTCTGATACTTGTCATAGAAATGCATTACCAAAGTGCAATAACTCGAGTTCTAATAATCGCAGGGTAATGTTTTAAGTGTCTTTGGGTTTGGGAAAGGCTCCCCGTTCGAATAACACCCGGTTTTTAAAATCGGTCACTAGGTTGTCTTTCAAGCGAAATAGGTCGGTTTTTTCAAGGTGTTTCATTTTTATAAAACAGTTACAGGAATTTTGTTAAACGGAGACCAGATTTAGATTCCTGGTCAAATTTCAAGTCAAATGGGTCACATTTGTAAGTTTCTAGGGTAAAAAAAAAAAGTGGTGGGTATGTCAATGAAACAGACTATTGAAAAAAACAGTTGAGCATAACCTTTGAACTAATTGGAATTTTGACTAACGCCATACATATTCGTGATCAGCGTTGAATTCTGTGCAAGAAAAGTAAGTTTGTTGAGAATTGGCCGGTGTTTTAAAATCGGTCGGTAAGTTGGCTTTCAAGCCAAATAGGTCGGTTTTTTCAAGAAGGTGTTTCATTTTTTTAAAAAAGTTACAGGAATTTCGTGAAACGGAGACCAGATTTAGATTCCTGGTCAAATCTCAAGTGAAATGAGTCAAATTTGTAAGTTTCTAGGGTAAAAAAAAAAGTGGTGGGTATGTCACTGAAACAGACTATTGAAAAAAACAGTTTGGCATAACTTTTGAACTAATTGGAATTTCGAATAACGCCATACATATTCGTGATCAGAGCTGAATTTTGTGCAAGAAAAGTAAGTTTGTTTAGAATTGGCCGGTGTTTTAAAATCGGTCTGTAAGTTGGCTTTTAAGCCAAATAGGTCGGTTTTTTCAAGAAGGTGTTTTATTTTTTTTAAAACAGTTACAGGAATTTCGTGAAACGTATACCAGATTTAGATTCCTGATCAAATTTCAAGTGAAATGAGTCGCATTTGTAAGTTTCTAGGGTAAAAAAAGTGGTGGGTATGTCAATAAAACAAACTATTGAAATAAACAGTTGGGCATAACTTTTGAAATAATTGGAATTTCGACTAGCGCGATACATATTCGTGATCAGCGTTGAATTCTGTGCAAGAAAAACTAAGTTTGTTGCGAATTGGCCGGTGTTTTAAAATCGGTCTTTAAGTTTGCTTTCAAGCCAAATAGGTCGGTTTTTTCAAGAAGGGGTTTCATTTTTTTAAAAGAAGTTACAGGAAATTCTTGAAATGAAGACGAGATTTAGATTCCTGGTCAAATTTTAAGTCAAATGGGTCACATTTGTAAGTTTCTAGGGTAAAAAAAGAAAGTGGTGGGTATGTCAATGAAACAGACTATTGAAAAAACCAAATGGGCATAACTTTTGAATTAATTGGAATTTCGACTAGCGCGATACATATTCGTGATCAGCGTTGAATTCTGTGCAAGAAAAATTAAGTTTGTTGAGAATTGGCCGGTGTTTTAAAATCGGTCTTTAAGTTTGCTTTCAAGCCAAATAGGTCGCTTTTTTCAAGAATGTGTTTCATTTTTTAAAAAGTTACAGGAATTTCGTGAAACGGAGACCAGATTTAGATTCCTGATCAAATTTCAAGTGAAATGAGTCGCATTTGTAAGTTTCTAGGTTAAAAAAAAAAGTTGTGGGTATGTCACTGAAGCAAACTATTGAAAAAAACAGCGCAGCATAACCTTTGAACTAATTGGAATTTTGACTAACGCCATACATATTCGTGACCCAGCATTGAATTCGGGTAAGAAAAGAAAGGGGTTTGTTGAGAATTGGCCGGTTTTTTAAAATCGGTCGGTAAGTTGGCTTTCAAGCCAAATAGGTCGGTTTTCAAGAAGGTGTTTCATTTTTTTAAAAAGTTACAGGAATTTCGTGAAACGGAGACCAGATTTAGATTCCTGGTCAAATCTCAAGTGAAATGAGTCAAATTTTGTAAGTTTCTAGGGTAAAAAAGTGGGGGGTTTTTGTCACTGAAACAGACTATTGAAAAAACAGTTGGGCATAACTTTTGAAAAAATTTGGAATTTCGACGTGCGCCATACATATTCGTGATCAGCGTTAAAATTCTGTGCAACAAAAATTAATTTTGGGACAATTGGA
>BMAV01009615.1:0-21798 GCA_019973955.1 Trichonephila inaurata madagascariensis | reverse complement strand
TCAATCCAAAACCGGTGATGGGGAAAGTTTGAGGTATATATGGACGACGTTTTTAAATGTCTCCATCATTCACTCACCATGTTGAGCATTTAAGGAAAGTTTTTTCGTTGTTGCAAGATGCAGGATTGCGTGTGACATTAAATAAAGATAAATGTAAATTTGGGTGCGATGAATTGAGGTATTTATGATTAATTATTAGTAAAAAAGGAATCAAAACGGATGAGACGAAGGTTCGAACCATACTAGAGAGGAAACCACCCCGTAACTCAAAGGAGGTGTCCAGTGGTACGCGAAATTTATTAAAAATTATGCTGATCTTTGTGAGCCCCTTTATAATCTTAAACGAAAATTAAAAAATTCGTCTGGTCCACTGAGGCGCAAAAGGCATTCGAAGCGGTCAAGGTGGCCGTAACAAAGGCGCCAGTTTTAAAATTGCCGAACTTTCAAAAGCCCTTCGAGTTATTTACAGATGCCAGTTCAATCGGTTGGGAGCAGTGCTTAATCTGGAACACAGACCCGTTATATTTGCTTCACGTACTCTGAACAACGCAGAGAGGAATTATACGGTAACCGAAAGAGAATGTCTGGCAGTAGTATGGACGTTGAACAAATTCCGAACATATTTAGGAGCGATGCCAATTAAAGTTATTACAGATCACGCTGCCGTAACACGTCTAACGCATAGAAAAAATTTGTCCAGTAGGATGATCAGATGGGCACTCAAATTAGCGGAATTTAATATAGAATGGGAACATAGACCGGGAACTCAAAATGTGGTGGCGGATATACTATCAAGGAATCCTGTGGAAAGTATAATAGGAGAAAAAATTAATTGTGCAATAATCAGAGATTTAGTACTTACTTCGCGGGAACAGTTAATAACAGCACAAAAGCATGACCCAGAATTCGGTCATATCTATAGATATTTAGAAAACCCGGAAGATAACTCTGTTAATGCGACGATATGTGAGAATTGGTCCCACGACTTCCGTGTAATTGAAGGCTTGTTATTTTATGCGAAACACGCAACGTCGTTAGGTGAAATGCGTGTATACATTCCAAAGTCTTAAAGGAATGAAATAATGAGAGAATTTCACGACAAGCCAATTGCGGGACATCTGGGTAGATTTAAAACTTATCATAAAATCGGGACGTTTGTTATTTCCCGTATACGAGAAAATTCATTGATCAATATGTCTCTACATGCCATATGTGCCAAGTTAATAATTATAAAAACGCGTTACCAGCTGGTCGATTAAATCCGATTGTATCAAATTATCCAAATGAGATATTTACGTTAGATTTGTTAGGCCCGTATCCCATATCGAGAATAAGCATCGCATCGATATATTTTTAGTATTAACCGATCATTTCAGCAATGGGTTGAAATTATACCTCTAAAAGGCCTCGCTCGTATAGCAATAGCGGATATTTTTTTTTGATGTAATTTTATATCGCGTTATGGAGCTCCAAATAAAATTAATAAGTGATAACGGTCCTAATTTATATCCGAAATTTTTGAACATTTATGAAAGATTAGGCATAAGGCATGTAAAGACTGTTGCATATAGCCACAAGCAAATATGACTGAACGAGTCAATCGAGATATAGTGCAAATGATTGCAAATTATGTTAATGATCAACACGATACTTGGGACCAATTTCTACGTAGTTTGTTTACGCTATTCGTAAGGCAGTGAATGAAACAACGGAAAACTCCTGGAGTTATTTGGGTCGAGAATTGACAATTCCATTTTCAAAAAATTATAATGATTTCAGATGGATCGGCCTACAGTTAGAAATATCGAAAGTTCTAATGAAGCTAGACTAAGTATGAAAACTAAGCAGGAAAGGTGGAAAGATATAACAGACGAAGACTTGATATACACCAGTAAATGATTGGGTCTTATTATATCAACACCCTGTTCAGTAATCTGTTCCAAATTTTAAAAAAAATTTGAAGGACCCTATAGAGTATATTAGAAGTAAGAAATAATAATAATATTGTAATATGGAAGTCAGGATAAAGATTAACTGTTAACGTTGATCAAATAAGAATATATCGTCATAGGAAATGTGACGAGGGTCGAGTTAGGAACAGGTCGCCCAGATTAGTATTAGTTCTCGTCAGGAAACGAGTACTGTAAAATGCAATAATCAAAGATCAAATGAGCCACACTATGGGAAAAAAAAAAGATTCGCGGTGAAACGTGAGTTAGAGGAAAAGGATAAATCTCCAGTCAAAAACAATCTGGCAAAACAACGATAGGCCGATAAGCGCAGATCACTTGTCAGATCGCTTCCTAGCTCATTTACAATGAAAGAAGAAATAAAAGAGAAAGGCTAGATAAAGGAATTAAAAGGTCATATGGATCGGGGGCAAGTGGACCACAGAGAAAGTAGCAGAGAAAGGGACC
Source organism: Trichonephila inaurata madagascariensis (assembly GCA_019973955.1). Lineage (NCBI taxonomy): Eukaryota > Metazoa > Arthropoda > Arachnida > Araneae > Nephilidae > Trichonephila > Trichonephila inaurata. The sequence continues at coordinate 19,381 of BMAV01009615.1, read as the reverse complement.
CAATAATATTAACAAAAGACCATTGTCATCCAGTACTATTTATATAAGTAGGAAGAAAAACAAGACGGAGACAACTGGAGTTCAAGATAGACCGACATACAACCTACGTCCACGCCAAAGAAACGACCAGGAGTCCCGACCGGCCAAGGAAACAACAAGACAAGAAAGGAAAAGCCGACAAGGAGACTACAAGCCCTACAGCAGGCAACATAAAGAATTCCAGTGCAGCCAAGGAATGAGAAGAGGAAAGAACAGTGGTAGCACCTCGTCATTGGACGTCATGTGTGGGGACTAAAAATAAAAATCAGGTTGTGTTGTTTCATTTTTTTTATGACCTTTCAAACAAGTGATCGGAAGAATTATTGCAAAGAAGGAAGTCTCGGGCGGTGCTTAAAAGTTATAATCCAAGCAAAAGTTGACACTACAATGAGTGTATATTTTTTTTTGAACTTTTTGACTAGTAAAAATTTTTCTCTAGTATTGGAGAAAACAATTGTAATTATGCATTTGTTTACTTCGATGTATGACTTTCGTGAGATGTGCGACAATTCCTTTGGTTATTATTTTAATGATTTATTGAAAAATGTTCTTGTATAAATATGTATGTATGTATATATATGTTGTTGTATTGTTCAGTATTAAGATGCATCTAATAGGGAAACGTGCGCGTAGTCAGGGCACTAACAATAATATGAGTTGCGCGGCTAGTTGTGAGTTTTATGGAACCAGATGCGGAAATGAGTTTATTGTGATTTACAAATGATATATAATGCACCAGAAACTTATTGGTATTATTTAAATATAGATTTGACAAAGTAACTTCAAAGTTTTTTGTTTCAGGGTGACAGACCCCTGAAAGTAGTGATCCTTAGCTGATGTAGCCTCAACTGGAGCAGTGGGAGCCGGTCTTCCAGCTCACGAATGTTTGTCCGACGCAGAGTTTGTCTGCGCACACAGGAAAAATTCACGTAGTAGTTAAGTTTATGTATCAATATTTAAGTTGCGTTAAATATAGAGTTAAGTATATATGTAAGAAGAATATACCATTATTAAAACAACAATTGTTAATGTTGGCCTAGTTAATGGAGTAAAAATTTATTGTGTATCTGTCACGAGTTTAAATTTAAAATTAAGTTGAATACAAATTTAATTCTAAGATGAATAATGAAAATGTACAGTTAAGTTAAATATTGAAATTATAGAAGTTAAATGAGGATCTCAAGATTAAAATTTAAATAAAACTTAGAAAGCAGTGAGATCCAGTCAAAAATTTAGGCACGTAATTTATTATGGCGTTGAGAACCCTAATAAATCACGTTTTTCTTCCTTGAGGGAGTTGTGACATCTCTCACTGCTCTTCTTCAACATAACTCCCCTACGTTCTTGGATTCGGCCAATGATTAATGGCAAAAACTTTTTCCAACCCAATCTCCAAGAGGAAAAAAACGAAAGGAACAATGCAAATAAGATAACCCTAAAAGTGATAGAAAGTTTATGCGAAAGAATGGCAGTCTTAGAGAAAGCTTAGTGTGGAACAGTTGTAATTGTGTTTAGATGGCTCAATACTAAGAATCACTTTTATATCTAACTCTCGCTGCTAATAATACAAGCGAGGAACAATTGCACACGAGTACATCACCTACCTGCAAGTATCAGTATTGTTGAGTCTTCAACCAAGGTAGAGGAGGATTAATTTGAACGCTAGTTTAATATTGAAGTGAGATTAGGGCAGATAATTAGTTAAGGTTTTGATATGATCTAATTGCGCGATATGACTTAGTTAAACGGTCGTACTTTGGTTTATTCTCATTTAATATAAGTAATTTAAGTTAAAATTCCTTAATAAAAGCTATTAAGAGTTATAGAATGTCTCATCCTTCCGGATAATCCCACACCTCTAACTTACGCGAACTCCACCTAATACAGCTATTCTAATAATATTATGTCACAAGATAAGTTAAATAAGTTGGTAAAATTACTAATTACACTCTCTGTATAGTTGACTGCCAACTAAGCGATATGGTAAATGTAATGTTTACCTTATTTAGACGGATTATTGAAAAAGCATTTTACTTGATTCATAAGTCATATTGTTTGATTTATTCAAGTCAAAACTAAAGTCATTTGTAAGCAACATTCTTTTAAGCCCACCCTGGGTTTAAGTGTAGAATTTGGGGGAAGGGGGTTATCGAAGTTAATTTTTTAGCAACCGAAATTAGGTGCCTAGCAACTTAATTTAGCGATAGGTGTTAACAGAAATTACAAAGTGGAATTTTACAATGAAAATAAACAAATATTAATGAAAATAAAAAATATATATAAAAAACATTAATAAAGTTATCAGTAATACATTTAATTAAGTTGTTTGGAGATCAATTCCGGTCGCCGCATCTAAAGGGCTCCTCTCTATTCTACACTTTAACCTAAAAGTGAAAAGCTTTATCTATGTCATTACACATAGCCAACTACAAAAAAATCCCATTTTAAATTCTGCTTTGAAAGGTGGTCAATCAATGACCGTTATATTACATAAATAAAACTATTGTTTTGCAGTAAAATGTTCTTGTATAAATTTTAGCATTAACAAGTTTCAGTATGCAATAGGGCTTCACCAATTAACTGAACATGGTATTAAGTTTTTATCAATTAGCACTGTTAGTAGAATGTGCCTTGAATGAAGGAATAAGTACAACTTTAGACAACCCATTTTATCCTAATCAATACCAAAACGATTCAGGATTTATTTAAATTTTACTATATGAATTTTTGTTGACAATTATTAATCTTTTTAGATGACGTACTTTTTTAGCTTATTAATTAAGTTATGGAAAATGTCTTAAAAGTTCCCATGATTAAATTATTTAAGAGTTTCAACAATTTCAATACTCTTATTTTATGATTCCTTTCACGCTCAATTTCGAATATTGAATGAATCAAAATTAACTGAACAGAAATTACAGAATGAGTAAAATTAGTTAGTAAAATTGAACATAATATATTTCAAGAATGTTTTTTTTACTTTTCGGTATTGGACATTAAGAGTATATAAAAATTAAATCTACTTAACTGCTAATATTTAATGGATACTTTGTCTTATTAATAATAGATCTGCATTGTTTAAATTAGATTTATCACAGTACTTATACATATCTCATCACAGCCTTTTGGTAACATTATATGAAACGAAACACATGATTGCCAATTCAGCCCATAACCCACATGCAAAATTAGTACTGACAACTTGACGAGTTAACTTGAACGTTGTTGCCATAATATATAAGTACAGATTTATCTTATAACATAGTGCAGAAAGGCAGTGGCCTAACGGAGAACATTTCGGCTTCAAGTTGGATTTTACAAAGGGTAGGTACTTGGTGGATGTCAGGCTTTGGGCCCCCTAGGACCCTCCCACCGCAATATGGGGCTGTATGCTACGCCACTGCAGAAAGGCTATACTTTCAAGTCCATAATGCTTCACTTCATTTCATTCCATGTGCTTCATTTCATATAATCTCGCTCAAACTTTTATGATAATATGTAAGTTCCAAAAATTAACACAGCTTTGTTACAAAATCTTCTGTATGTAGGTATGTTATACTTGAGCAGAAACACACAAGAAATCTGCCATAATATGTAAGTATCGATTTATCTTACAACATAGTGCAGAAAGGCAGTGGCGCAACAGAGTACATTTAGGTCCCCTGCAAAGTCAGGTTTTGAGCCCCCAAGTTGGATTTTACAAAGGGTAGGTACTTGGCGGCTGTCAGGCTTTGAGCTCCCTAGGACCCTATGCCCCCCCGCAATATGGAGGTGTACGTTACGCCACTGCAGAAAGGCTATACTTTCATGACTATAATACTTTGCTTTGATTTAAAACTATTATGATATTTCTAAAAAATTTTATTAGTCTATTTTTTATAATAATAAAGAGACACAAGACCAGTCAAAGAACGTTTTGATTCACAACATATTGATCTTCTGGTTTATAACACATGTTAAATGTAACCAGTGTTTTGTTTATTTGGACGAAAATGAATGAGATATGTATCAGATTCTTGATATTTAACCCGATTAAATCTATTTTATGCTTTAATTATTTATTCATTCAGGACCATGATTACATGTATGCGATCAATTCAGGGAATGATGTGAGATTTTGTTTTATCTTTTCTGAGTCCGTGACCATACCAGTGTTATCTGGATTTGGAATGATTATAAACCATAAGTTTTGGCGTATTTTATTACAGCAGTTGAAATGGAGTTAGCTTAACAGCGGAAATCTACTGGTCTTGAACGGGTTAGAGAAAATTTCGGTACTTACATATTATCGCAGCAATGCCAACATTAAAAATAAGTTGGCAACCCTGATTTTCCATATGTTGTACGTGCTAAATTTTTTTTGACACAACCATGTGCTTCATTTCATATAATCTCTCCAAAACAGTTGCGATAATATGTAAGTACCAAAAATTAATAAAGCTTTGTTACAAAAACTTCTGTACGCAGGTATGTTGCACATGAACCGAAACACGCAAGTCTGACATACAGGAAGCGCCATAATAATAAAACAAGCAATTCTTTTTCCAATTATAGGTTTTGCATTTTTTCACGTAGATCAAAATTTTGGTGTTTTTATTTCTGCTGTATTAGCTGAAAAAATATATTTATTGACAGAAATATTTTTTTAACAGATTAAAGCATAGATGAAGAAAGTTTCTTCTTTTTGGATAATGAGACGTTAAGAGCTAATTCCTAAAAAGTTGTCCCTCAATTATTTCAGTGAGGAAAAGTGAAGAAGACTTGTATCTCAGAAAATTATCATAATACTTATTCATACTCAATTATACTTGTCGACTTTTAATACCAAGTTTTCTTCCATGAAATTACAAAAGCAGAAAAACAAGATAGGTATAGAAACCATCCTTAAATAACTTTTTTTATACATTTCAGGTTGGAGGGGAAAGGAGACAGCTTGTCGTTTTTAGTTTTTGAGTATTGAAATTAATGTTCTAATTTGATATCGGTACACTACGTACCAAGTGTTGTTGTTGACAATTGTCAAGTTGGTCGATGACATTACAATACGGTTACCAATACATATAAATTTGGTTCTGTTGTTGCCATCCATTATTTTTTAATTTTATTCTTTTGTAATTTTATTTTATTATTTATTGTGTATATTGTTTGATATTATTATTCTAGGATATTAAAATGAATTTTTTATTGATTTATATTTACTGCATATCCTTTAATTCAGCACAAATATAAGTAGATTTTCACAAACTTAAACATATCATGCTTCCGTGTCTAGTATAGTTTTAGTCTTCTGTCGTTTATTCATAAATGGATATTTCAAATATTATTGGTGAGTACTAAGATCTTTTATTAAAAGAATATTTCCACTCCGCTTTAAATTTTCATGGACTAAAAGGATTACCGAATTCGCATTTTCTGTCTGTTTTCTAATAATTTTTTTTAAATTCCTATTCTAGATTGAGAATTTGCTTATTTTGGCCATTATGAAATGTAATATGCATAGCAGCAAAATGAAAATAGTTTATAGACAGGTTAAATAATTTGACGGCTGTATGTTTTATTGCAGATGTGTACAATGCAAATTTTTGCATGGCCATGATAGAAAATCTATCAGAAATAATTCTTTTTTCCCTGATAGCAAAATGTAATTTTACTTCAACTTTATTTTTAATGAATGCATTTTTAAACATTCCGGTCAATAAAATTCGAACAATTAAAACTTGGAATTTTTGGATATATTGAAAATTATTCGAATTATATTTTCAATATATTCACATCCCTCGAATTTATTAATAATACATTTAAGGAATCAGATTCATAACATTTCACGATTGATCTTTTTACATCCTGATAGTGATTTCTTTTTTGGGTTTGAAATTGTTTTAGTTTTTAACAGTTATTATTTTTTTTCTGCTTCTTTTCCCTGCATTTTTAAATACTTGTGTTCTAGTTCTTTAAATCCTTTAAATTTTGCAGTTTTGAATTTTTCTCTTTTTTTAATATATATATATATATATATATATATATATATATATATATATATATATATATTATGGATAAAAAATAATCTACTAATTTCATACTTTTTGCCGAAGACTATTTCATTCACATCGTAGCCTTTGTCGTCATATTCAAAACAGTCATACGGAAGGGGGGGAGCATGACACTACATATGTTATGCTAAATTTTGTAGATTGTCGTTTAGAATACTATATAATTACGAACAACATTTGCAGAGATTTTACTCTAACGAGGAAATCTTAAGATTCCTCTCAGAACCAGCAATCTTTAAATTCTTCAGTATACAATTTAGATGACTCATGTATCCAAAAATGTAATTTATTTGAAACACTGCTTGAAGGCATTCTCACTTATATTTAGTAAGATATGCTATTGATTTGATAAAAATAAAAAAATCTGTTTAATTATATGTTCCTTTCCAAATTAGAACTTCCTATATTTAAAATAATTTGATATATATTACATAAAAATATAATATATACTGTACAAATAAAGATGGAGTTCGTGATAATATGGATTATAGATAGCGTTTATAAAAAAAATCAATAAAAAATAACTTATAGCGGCATGTTGTTTCAAAAATAACACACTTGTATTATCTTGTCTTTTTTAATGTCTGATATGTATGTGTGTACAATTTCCAGAATAAATATTTCAAAAATATTATTTGGTTAGCTTTATTTTTCTTGTTTACAGTGAATCATTAAAAAAAAGCTGTACACTAGTAAAATGGCTAGATCATGTATCGACTGGTCCTTAGATGTTATTTTTTCTTCTAACTGAGCCCTGAAACTTCTCTAAAAACTCTTTCCAGTTGGTTAAAAATTTATGAATTTTAAATGTTTTGTAAATGTAAAAATCTACTGTTTTAGTTGTCTTTACATTCTTCTACGGACTAAACTTTTTAAATATTTTAGTTTTTGATTTTAAAAAAAACATTAACTTAAAAACTACAATATTTGTTTTCTTTGGTGATAGAGTATAAAATCAGTTAATATAAAAGTGAGCTTGATTTGTAATATATATTACAATGCACTTTTATTTCCATATGGATGGATTAAAAGCGATTCCCAGTAGCTCAGCTGATGAGTTTGGGATCAGAGAATGTGTATGTATCGATTTAAACAAAACAATTGATAAAAAATACTTACTCACCTGGGGGCCTGATGAGACTTATTTTAGTCGGGTTTTTAAGTTTTAGAAGTTTTTTTTGGTTTTTTTTTTCATGTTACATAATATGTAAAGAAACTATTCCTTTCTTGCTTTGTGTTTAGAAATTTTTAATATGAAAAGTTTGTTATTCATCGTAATGTTTCCAAGATACTTATTGAAAGACTGATTTTAAATAAAAGTTAATTTTCTGTTTGTATAGGATTTTAAAGAGACAATATATTGCTTTGAGAAATATAAATATAACTTTTAATGAGCCAAATTGCTTACACATTTGCTTAATTATTGCATCGAATCTATTTTTGTTATTTTCAAAGATTTAAATTTGAGGTATAAGTTAAAAAATTATACATTTTATAATCACATAGCAGTTGCATTTTTAAAACGAAAAATTATATTTTTGTTGGAACTTGCGTATCACCTCAAAAATATTGGCGACATTATATATAACGAAATACAGGGTTTGTTAATTCAGCGCGTACGAGACATAGCCCGAATTATCTTGAACGTTGGCATTTTTAATGTTTGATCCCGCAAAAAAACCTTTTGCAAAAAAAAATTAAATTAAAATGAAATTAAAAAATATAAGAGGGAAAAAAATGAAATTTAAAAACCAAATATCACACACATATTTAGACCCCTTTTTAAATTTGATTTTTTTTATTTTTTTTATGTTAAAATTGTTTTGGGGATACAACAGTATAGGAAATAAATACCATACAAAATTAATTTTTGGGACCCAAAAAAATTATAATTGGGTTTTCCCTTCATTTGCTGTTATTTTCCCTAAAATTTTGGGACCCAGAAAAAGGTTTAAAAAAATGAGTATATGTGATGTTTTCAATTTTGAGTATATCGTTGGGTGGTTTAACTTGGTACCCAGCTTTTGGGAGTCACAACCCCATATAAAGTAGGCATTTGGTGACTGCAATTGTTAACTTTTCCCCCTTTGTTAAGAAAAAAAATGTTTTAAAAGATATATATAAAAAAAAAATATAGGAGATTTGGGGAAAAAAAAAAATTTAAAAAATAATAAAATGCATTAAAATTGAAAAAAAGTTTCAAAGTCGGCGAAAAAGGGCAGAATTTCGATTTTTTGCGTGGGCGGGGAAATGCCGCCCCAAAGGGAATGCAGCTAGGATTCAAATGAATTGGTTAAAAAAGAAAATCACAAAAAAAGTTTTTTAAAAAGCTTTTAAAAAATATAAAAACATGAATAAAAATAGAGGATCATTTAAATAAATAGGAGATCTATCGGAATAATTTTCCCGAGGAAAATTAAAGAATAAATAGTAAAAATTGAAAAAGGAATCGAACCCGATGCATGCGTGCGTCTCTGAGCACTGGACCACGTGGAAAGAGGTGTGAAATAAGTATTTAAGATAGAAAATGCGAATTTTTGTAAAAGAGAATAAATAATTACATGAGGAGGAGGTCTGAAAGAATATTTCTAGGTCTGTTGAAATTGGGGTCAAGGGGTATATTTTTTAATATCCCAAAATCGGGGATTACTAGGGAAATTTTCAATATTATGAAAAAAATTTGTTTCAACCCATATAAATAAAAAAGTAATGTGTGTTTGTTCAAAAACCGCTAATTCCCCGGAAAAATACTAGATCCTATCCCCCTGAAATTTTTTTACATAACGTTGCATTTGAACCGGACGGGGTTTTTATGTACTTATTATTTCGTAATTTCTCTAAATTTTTAAAAAATTTTAAATTTTTTAAGTGATTTTCTGGCGTTATGACATTATATGATCTCACGTTTTCTCACTAAAGGGAAAATTTATACTTTTACAACAATTTTTCAAGATTATTACATTTTTTTACTTTAGCTATGTTTATCGGTTGGAATTTTATCCTTTTTTTCTTTCTTTGATTTTAAATTGGATTTTTTTTTCAAATAAATCTTTTTTTAATGATTATTCAACAAAAAAAAATTTTTTTTTTATAGTTTTGGCAAATTCAAAAGTATTATCGCAGGATGTTTATGTGGGGATTTTGAAAAAATTCAGTTTATTTTTTCAAAAATTTTTTCGCAGAATTTATTAATTTTAAAAAAGCGAACATTATAATTTTACAGACCAAAACTTCTTATTGATAAGAGTATTTCGTTTTTATCACTGCAATTAACTTTTGTATTGTATTTCCTTTTTCGTTACCTGTTTAGATAGTATAAAATTTAAATTTCATGAATATATATTAGATTTTATCTTTTCTCCCGAACCCTTTTTTTAATTTCAATGTATTTTTTTTTTTCCTTTTTTTTTATATTTTTTTGTAAAATTTTTTTTTTTTTTGTTTCCCAATTTTTGGATGTTTTTAATTTGGCCAAATTATCGACGGCTTTGTCCATAAATACTTTTTTACTTTTTTTTAGTCTGTATTTGATTTTTCTAATATATATTTGTGTTTGTACAAAACTGTTTACCTTGTTTTTTATCAAAATATTGAACCTTATTTTATTTTTTTATACTTTTAAGATTTCATTTTTTTTTATGATTATGTACCAATGTTGCTGTAGCTCAGCAGGTTAAAAAAAACGGGACACCCAAGGTAGTTAATAGTCAAAAAAAGAAACAAATAAAGGAAAGGGTTCTTACATATTATTGCAGCACCACACCACCCCATTATAACTGTCAAATTGGCAACCAGATGCTTCATTTTTTATCTAAGTCGCCAATAGGGTTTCGATAATTGTAATGTTTTCTTTTTTTGGTACATAGCCCCCTTATCAGCTTACCCTAACTGAAAAAATTAAAAGAATTTTTTAAACGGGGCCCCCAATTTTTGCTTTTCCATTTTTATTTTTAATTTTAATTATGTGCTTTGGGCTTCATATAAAATTTTTTTGTCAAAAATTAATTATTTATACGGAAGAAAACCATTTTTTCTAAAACCTTAGGCTTTAAAATGAAAAAAAAAAAGGTTGTTCTTTTATGAAGCTGGTTTGAAAATTTTTTTTAATTATTTTTTATTTTTAAAGGGAATAAACCAAATCCCCAAAAAATTGTTTAGGGGGGGGGTTTCTAGGGCCTGGTGTTAATTTTGGGTTAATTAGTTTTTTTTAAATAAAATGCCAAAAATGGGGTTAAGGGAAAGAAACCCCTTTTTTTTTCCCCAAAAATTTTTTAATAAAAAATTTTTTTTAGGGAATTTATTTGGGTTTTTTATTTTTCAAAAAATTTAGTTGGGTTAGTAAACCAACCGGAAAATTTAAAAAAGTTTTCCATTCTTGGGAAAAAGGCTTTTAAAAAGGGGGGGTGGTTCATTTTTGGGTGTAAAAGTTAAAGGGTTAAAATGACCCCCAATTCCCAAAAAAAAATGGTTAAAACCCCCCAAATTTTTTTTGGGAAAGGGGGTTTTTATGGGGAATATTTTTTTTTGGAAATTGGATCCGGGTGGAAATTGGACCCAAACTTTTAAAAAGGGGGAATTAAAAAATTTCCCCTTTTCTACTAAGTTTTCCCCGGCCACAAATTTGGGGGAGGCAAAAATTTCTAAAGGGGCAAAAATTGGGCCCGGGCAAAAACCATTTTTTAAAAAGAAAGGGGTTTATGTAAAAAAATTGTTTTTAAATTAAAATTCCGTTTGGAAAAGGGATCATATCAATTTTAAAAAATTGGGATTTAAAAAAAAAATTCCCCCTTTTTCTATATTGGCCCCTTTCCCAATTTAAAACCAAATTTAACAAAAAAAAACCCTTTCCCAAAAACCAAATTTTTTTAAAAAAAATTTTTAAAAACCAAAAAAAAAATTGTTCAAAAAAAATAAAAATTTTTGGGGAAAAAGGATTTTACCCTTTTTTTACAATTTTTTCTAAAAGGAAAAAAAAAAAAACCCAAAATATTTAATTATTTAATTAAAAATTTTAAAATAACAAAAAAAAAATCCCTAAAAGGTGGGTGGAATTCGTTATAATAATTTTAAAAACTTTATAAAAAATTATTTAAAATTTTCCACTTTAGAATTTTTTAAAAAGGGAAATTAAAAAAAATTTTTAAAAATTTTTCCCAAAATTAAAAATTTTGATTAAAATTTTTAAAAACAGTTAGGGGGGTTCTTTTGCCCTTTGAGCCAAACCTTTCCCTTTTTATTCTTCTTCTAAAATTTTTTTATTTTTGGATGTTTTTTTGGCGTATTTCCTTTTTTAAATTAGTTAGGTTCTTTAGTTCCTTCCCCTTTTCAGGAGTACTTTTTTTTGTTGAATGTCCCCCTTTTGGGGGTTTTGGGTTTTTAAAGTTCTTTGGGCCCTTTTTCCTTGAAATTATTTGCTTGTATTCCCTTTCCCCCATTTTTTTCAGCAGTAGGTCCTTTTGTTAAAGCCCCGTTAACGATTTTTGGGTTTCCTAATTAAAGTTGGGGAATTTTCCCAATTTTGGTTCCCTGGAAATTTGGTTTTGTTTCTTTTGTAATTTAAATATTTTCCCTTTTTCTGTCTTTAAAAAACCCCTTTAAGGAAACCCTGGCCCCCTTCTGTAGTTAATTTTCCCCAGGGTTCCCTTTTGTTTTGTTTTTTTTTTTGAAAGTTTTAATTTTTAAGGAATTTTCGCAGCAAATTTTTAAACAGGGGTTCCCAAAAGGCCCTGGTAAATTTTGGCGTTACACGGTTAAAACTTTTGGGATAATTTTTTATTTGTGGAAGGTAAAGGCCAATGAAGTCAACATGATACGTATTTAGGGGAAATTTGTTTATTTTTGGAAAAATGGGATTAAAAACCCCCTTTTTTTTCCCCGTTTTCTTATTAGCTAAGATACATGGGACAAAATTTAAACCCAATCTTTTTAACGACGTTTTAAGTTTGGAATAAAAATTTTGTTTTAAAATTTCTTTTTGTTTTCGCTACTGAGAAATGACCTTTTTCGTGAATTAATTTAATTATTTCCCCTTTTCCATTGCTTTAGGAGAGGGTTTTAACCTCGACCTTTTAAATATTTGTAGAGTATACCGTTCCGTTAAAAAACATTCTTCTGATTTTTTGGTTTTTTAGAAGGACTTCAATTTTTGGGATGCTACCTCTTTCTGGGTTTTTCTTACTTTGAATTTAAATGTATCGTTACAGATTATCATTATTTTGGATATCGATTTTGGGAGCATCAACATTTTTATTGACTTTCCAAAGCTTTTGTTTCATTTCGTAATCAAATTTTTAATTGGAGCCCCACCTATACGAGAAATTTGGGATTTTTTTATGCAGGGTTTCTTCTGAAATGTTAAAACAGTCAGTTACAATTTCAAAATGCCCCAAAAGAAAAAACACGAAATTTCTTTAATGCATTGATAATTGCGGGACCCCTAGTTCGTAGCTATCATACTTTTCTTTTTCTTTTTTGTTTTTTTCGAGATGAAAAACCGGGGATGTAACTTTCCCATTTTCGGCTTTTGAAATAGAATTGCCGTACCCTTTGGTTTACAAGCGTCAGTATGAGTTTTGTTCTTCCATTTTTTAGATAGAAGGGGGGCCCTTTTCGGAGATAATTTTCCCTTTAAAATTTCCCCAAATGCCGTTTTGAAACCCCAAAAACAAAGGGATTTTTTTCTTTGTCAAACGCAAATTTTTTAAGGTTTATCGTTTGAATAGCCCTTTGATATATTTGCGGAAAAAAACCGGTTGGGCCAAAAATAACTCTAAACTTGTTTTATTGTTTTTGGGTTTGGGGGGAAATTTTTGGGACAGCTTGTGCCCGCAGTAGATGGTTTAATAGTTCCATTTTCCACAACGGGGACCTGAAATTCAATTGTTTTTTTTTAAGAATTAAATTTTTTGAATTTAATTTCTAAAACCGTATTTTTAAGGACTTCGAAAAATTTTTAATTTTTTCTAGCCCTTTCCCTTTTGACCCCCGGAAATTTTTACGAGATCATCTAAATAACTAATTCCAACCTTTCCCTGAAGATTTTCTAAATAAAATTTTAAAACATAAAGGTTAAAAATTCCGGGCCCCTTGTGCTAAAACCCAAAAGGAAAATTTTGGTTGAGTTTAAATTTTGCCCGGCCGGGGGACCATAAAGGACGTATACTTTCTGAAATTCTTGGCCAACATCAACAAAAAAAAGCCATTCGAAAACCTAAATGGAATATACCCGCTTTTGAAAAGGGGGCCCAAAAACATTTTTCGATGGGGAGGGTGGGAAAATTTTTATTTTTCCCCAGTTTTGGTTCAACTTTTTTGTGGCCAAACCATTCCCGACGATCCATCTTTCTTTTCCCTTTTCGGATTTGGATATTCCAAATAAAATTTTAAGGTTTTAACCCCCTTTTGGCCATTCAATTTTTTTTTTACCTTTTGGTTTTTGGGGGTAAAATTTTAGTCGACGAGGGGGGTTAATTATGGTTTTTTCCCTTCCTTTCGTTTTAATTTCCATTGTACGTCGGTAGATGCTTTTTTTCCGGGTTTGGTAACCTGTTTTAAACCCCTTTTCGAGTTCCTTTTTTTTAATTCGGAATTTTCAAAGGGACGGGCCCAGTTTTTTCGGGGATTTTCTGAGATTTTTTGCAAAATTGCTTGATTTTATATTTTTTTAAATTTTTAACCCCTTCCTTTTTTTTTTTAAAACCTTTTGGATGCTTTTTTCCAAAAAGGGCCCTTTAACCCAAAAAATGTTTTTTAAATTTTTAAATTTTATCGGTGGAAATAAAATGCCAAGTCAAGGGAATAGTTTTTTTTGGGTTAAATTTTAAATTTAAGGTTCCCAAAGGAACCGATGGGCACCCAGTTCCCCCCACCCTGGGAAGTATTTTTTTCCCTTTCGAAAATTTTTTTTCCGATTTTTTCTGCTTTGGCTCTCGCAGCAAACTTTAAGGGCTACCTTAAAGGGGCCTATAAGCGTTTTTGAATTTTCTTTTTTCCCGGGAAAATTTTTTTTTAAAGTACGAAACCCCCTTCCCCTTAAAAGGGGATGAGTGGGGAAATTTTCCCCCTTTTGGACTTTCCCTTTTTTAAATTTCCGGACTGAAAAAAACCCGGGGTCTGGGGCCCGTAGTTTGGGTTTTTTTGAAATTTTTTTGGGGGTAATCCCCCTTTTGTGCATTTTCTTGATATTTTTTGGAACTTTTTCCCTCCCTTTGGTGACAGGGGAGATTAAAAAGGGGTTTTGTTAAAAATTTGTTGACGCGGGAAAACCCTTTTATTTGTTTTTGTTACAGTATTCGAATTTTTCTCGGGCTTTATATCTACGATTTTTTTTAATGGGTTTGAATTTTTTTTCCCCGAAAAAGGGTTTGGGCCCTTTTGTTTCCCCAGGCTTTCTTTTAACGTCTTCAAATTTCCCTTCGAGTTTTTTTTTGCAAATTTGGGAACAGGAGAGTTTAATATTTGGCCATTTACCAAGGAATATTTTTTTAAAATTCGAAAGGTGTTTTCATTTAAGCTGACCCCGTTATGAAGACGATAATTTTTCGAAAGAAATCTATCTTAAACCGTCAAAAAACCGTTGAAGTAAGTTTTTAAATTCCATGGTAGAAATCAATCCATGTTTTTTTTAAAATTTTTTAAAAAAAAAGGGGTTTTTTTGGGTTTTTTTTCCCTTTAAAAATTTAAATTTAAAATTTTTTTAGGTTTTTGGGGGGAAAATTTTTTTGGGGGTTTCCCCGGGAAAAAAAAAAATTTTTTTAAAAAAAATTTTGGTTTTTTTCCCTTTGGTTTTTAATAAATTTTTTTAAAATTTTTTTGGTTTTTAAAGGGGAAAAATTTTTTTCCCTTTTTAAAAAAATTTTTTCCCCTTTTTAAAAACCCCCCCAAATTTTCCCTTTTTTTTTTCCCTTAAACCCTTTTTTTTTTCTTTTTTTTGTTTTTCCTTTTTTTCCCCTTTTTTTTTTTTTGGTTTTTTTTTTTGGGTTTTTTTTAAAAAATTTTTTTTTAAAAAAGGGGGTTTTTTAAATTTAAATTTTTTTTAAAAAAAATTTTTCCCCCCAAAAAAACCCCCTTTTTTTTTTTTTTAAAAAATTTTTTTAAATTTTTAAAATTAAAAAAAATAAATGGGAAACCTTTTGGCCCCCAAAATTTAAAAAAAAACCCCAAAAAAAAAATTTCCCAAAAAAAAAATTTTAAAAAAAAATTTTAAAAAAAAAATTTTTTCCCCAAAATTTTAAAAAAAATTTTTTTAAAAAAAATTTAAAAAAAAAAAAAAAAAAAAAATTTTTAAAAATTTTTTTAAAAAATTCCCCCCCCAAAAAAAAAAAAAAAAAAAAAAAAAACCCAAAAAAAAAAAAAAAAAAAAAAGAAAAAAATTTTTTTTTAAAAAAAAAAAATTTTTAAAAAAAAAAAAAAATTTAAAAAAAAATTTTTTTAAAAATTTTAAATTTTTTTTAAAAAAAAAAAAAAAAAAGGAAAAACCAAAAACCCCAAAAAAAATAAAACCCCCCCAAAAAAAAATTTTTAAAAAAAAAAAATTTTTTTAATTTAAAAAAACCCCCCAAAAAAATCCAAATTTTTAAAAAATTTAAAAAAGAACGATGTTTTAAAAAAAAAAAAAAAAAATTTTTTTTCAAAAATACAGGAAATGATTAATTTTTAAAAAAGGGGGGAAAAAAAAATTTCAAAATTTTTTTTAAAAGGGGGAAAAAAAAAAAATTTTTTAAAAAAAAAAATAGATTGTTTCCCCAAAAAAAATTTTTTTTTTTTTTTTTTTAAAAATTTTTTAAAAAATTTTTAAAAAAGGAAAAAAAAAATTAAAAAAAAAAATTTTTTAAAAAAAAATTTTTTTTTAAAAAAAAAAAATTTTTAAAAATTAAAAAAATTTTTTTTAAAAAGGGGGGGGTTTTTTTTTTTAAAAAAAAAAAAAAAAAAAAAAATTTTTTTTTGGGAAAAAAATTTGGTTCCCCTTGAAATTTTAAAAAAAAAAAAAAAAAAAACCCTTTTTTTTAAAAAAAAAAAAAATTTTTTTTTAGGGGTTTTTTTTTAAATTTTTTTTTTTTTTAGAAAAAATTTTAAAAAAAGGGGGGGTTTTTTTTTTTGGGGAAAACCCCCTTTTTTGTTGGAAACCCGAAACCCCTTTTTTTTTTTTGGGGGGGTTTTTTTTTTGTTAAAATTTTTTTTTTAAAAAAAAAAAAATTTTAAAAAAAAAAAAAAATTTAAACCCTTTTTTTTAAAAATTTTAAAAAAAATTAAAATTTTTTTAAAAAAAAAGGGAAAAAAAATTTTTTTTAAAAATTTAAAAATTTTAAATTTAAAAATTGGGGTTTTAAAAAACCCCCGGAAAAAAAAGGGCCCCCCCCCCAAGGAAAAAATTTTTTTTTTTAAGGGAAAAAAAGGGGGGGGGAAAAACCCCCCTTTTTCCCCCCCAAAAATTTTTCCCAAAAAAAGGGGGGGGTTTTTAAAAAATTTGGGGGGGGGCCCCGGGGGGTTTTTTTTTTAAAGGGAAAAAAAATTTTTTTTCCTTTTAAAATTTTTAAAAAAATTTTTTTAATTTTTTAAAAAAAAAATTTAAAAAAGGCCCAACCCCAAGGAAAAATTTTAAAAATTTTTTTTTCCCCTTTTTTGGGGGAAAAAAAAATTTTTTTTTTTTTTCCCCAAAAAAGCCGGGTAAAAAAAACCCCCCTTTTTTTTTTTTTAAAAACCCCCCCGGGGGTTTTAAAATAAAAAATTTTTTTTTTTTTTTTTTTTTTTTTTTTTTTAAAAATTTTTTAAAAATTTTTTTTTTTTTTTTTTTTTTTTTTATTTTTCCTTTTTTTTTAAAAAAAAAAATTTTTTTTAAAAATGTTTTTCCTTTTTCCTTTTTTTTTTTCCAAAATTTTTTTTTTTAAAAAAAAAAAATTTTTTTTTTTTTTTTTGGGGTTTTTAAAAAAAAATTTTTAAAAAAAAAAAAATTTTTTTTTTTTAAAATTTTTTTTTTTTTTTTAAAAAAAAAAGCCTTTTTTTTTTTTTTTTCCCCTTTAAAAAATGGGCCCCCCCAAAAAAGGGGGTTAAAAAAAAAAAAACCGGGGAAAAAAAAAGGGGGGAAAAAAAAAAAAAATTTAAAAAATTTTTAAAAAAAACCTTTTTAAAATTTAAAAAAACCTTTTAAAAAAAAAAGGGAAAAAAAATTTTAAAAAGGGGAAATTAAAACCCAAAACCAAAAAAAAAAAAAAAGGGAAAAAAAAATTTTTTTTCTCCAAAAATTTTTTTGGGGTTTTTTAAAAAAAACCCAAATTCCAAAACCCCCTTTTTGGGTTTAAGCCCCCAAAAAATTTTTTTGGGGCCAATTTTAAAAAAAAAAAACCCTTTCCCCCCAAAAAAAAAAAGGGCCCCAAAAAAAAGGAAAAAAAAATTAAATTGGCAAAAAAAACCTTAGAAAAAAAAATTTAAAAAATTTTAAAAGGGGTTTTAACCCGAAAAATTTTTTTTAAACCTTTAAAAAAAAATTTTCCCGAATTTTTAAAAATTAAAAGGGCCCCTTTCCCTTTTCCCCAAAAATTTTTCCCTTTTTTTTTTAAACCCAAAAAAAAAATTTTCCCCAAATTTTTCGAACCCCAAAAAATTTTTTTTTTTTAAAAAAGAAAAGGATTTTGGATTTTGAAACAATCAAACTCTATTAATAATAATGGCCCTTGTTTTTGGACCAGCAACTTCAAATCACAAAAAGGCTAACCAAGAAGAATCTAAACTGAAATGTGGAAGGATCACAATCTTATTAACTACATATACTAAGTTAAAAGGAAATATTAGATGTAAAATGAGGAAAACTTAATCTCCGAAATACCATTATTTCGGATCTTATGCCCGAGACATGAAATGCGCATTGCTGTTGGGGAACCAAGTTTTTCCCAAAACAACTATTGAAAACAAGTGACTTACCGGGTCAAGAAGAACATGACACAACCGAGTTCCCAAAGAAAGAATCAAAACATTGACTAGTGCAGAAAATAGAAGCACCGAAAATTTGGGAATTAACTTGAACAATTTAAACTTTTTTTACATTGGGAGGATTTGGACCTTTGTTTTAGTACACGAATAACGGGGTGAAACACTTGCGCTGAAGGAAAGTACTGATTTTTTAGCACTCTGGTATCAAAAATTTTGGGCCCTAAATTAGAGTCAAAAATGTAACAATGCGTGAGCGTTTTCCCCACATTTTCGACACTTATTAGTGCTTTTGGAAAGACCCTATGAAATTGAGTCAAACAATTGGCAAAGTTATTCGTTTTTTAAAATTCACTCTCTTTTAACAGAAAGATTTTAAAATGCATCAATTTATTTAAATTATGATTGTTCTGACAGTAAGAACAATGCTTTGGGAAAACCAAGAACTGGGTTACTTTCTTATTACAAATGTTTTTTGAACCCATAACCTTCTAAATGATCTAGCATGATTCGAAAGAAATTGTAAAAATCGCTGAGCAAGGAAATTTTTCATTATCTAAAGACCTTTCCCACCAACCTCTTGTGGTTGTGATCAACAAATTGAATGATAAACATTAGAATTATTTGCTGTGCCTCGACCTTTAGATCTAAAGTCTCCCAAAACCCAACGATCCAGTCGAATCAACTTTTTGAATTTTAGCATGGGGCCCGTTATCCGGGGAAAAATTTACAATTTTTTTTATTAGAGTTAATATTTCACGCTTTGAAAATATCTTTCCTTTAAAAATCCCAAACGATCTGAAAATTACCATCGTTATTTGGGGGAAAGGGTTGAACATCTTCTGAGCCTCCCCTTTTAAAACCCCTTTGGAATTTAATTTTGGGGAAAATTTTAATTTTTTGAAATTTTAAAAAACCAAAATCAACCATTCATCAAAACCCAGAAAAAAGGAGCGACAAAGGGAAGTTTAATTTCGGAAACCCAAATTTTGAGAATTACTCCGACTTTTATTTGTTTTTTTTAGACGAACCCGTCTATCTAATAAAATTAACATTTTCCCATGTATCGAACAGCTTTTGTTTTTTTAAGATATGTTCTCAATTTTATTATCCCTAGCAAGGTAAACAAATTATCAAAATGGTTTTTGATTTTCCCCCGTTGTATCAAACCATTTTTTTTAATTTTGGCTGGAAGAATCCAACATTAATATCCCTAACGTTTTTTTTTTTTAAACGCGTTGTGAAATGGTTTTCTGGTTTTGCACGCTTTAACTTTATATTTAAATTTTGAACACATTACTGATCAGAAGAATTCCCACACATGGGGGACAAAATAATACGAACATAGAAAAGGGGGAAAAGCTTTTTAA
>BMAV01009613.1:0-11485 GCA_019973955.1 Trichonephila inaurata madagascariensis | reverse complement strand
TGTCTAGATATGCTATATTATAAAGATAGGCCTTTAAATTTGTTGATAACAACTGCTTATGCTTATTGAATTGTGAATTGCAAGAATTATCAATCATTATCAACACTTCATCATACATATTTTGCTGCAAAATCCATGTTTATAATTGAATTTTCCTTGCGTATTCTACTGAAGATATCTACAGCCACACACACATGTATGGTTTATATTCCTCCCCTAACTTCATTGTAGCTGAAAGAAAGCAGGCACACATTCAATATATGACTGCAAACAATGCACAAATTTGATTTTGTTGTCAAATGTTGCTCATGCCATTGATACTTCCCAGTGTTAATGAAATTTTTAACGTAGGCAATCACCTTGATTATTTTTTGTAACTTGATTTTGTATTAAGCTGTATTTTATTATGAAGTTGATTTTATGAGTGTAGTTAATTTTCCCCCATTTTTTTTCATTTAATTTTTCCTCTTTATTTCTCAGATCATTTGGCAGGAATTGAGTTCTGTCAATTAATTTTTATTTGAATTCAAACTGTATAGTAAAATTGAACTCTTCAGAGAGATTTGTTGGAGTGGGATGAAATATTCTGTTTCCAATTGCTTTGGAATTAAGCTGTGTTGATTGATGTACATCTTAAGTACAATACTTCATTAGAGAGAGTATTTTTTATTTTGCCCTTTCTTTTTGTTCCTGATTTTTCCTTTTTTCAACGTTTCGAAATTTTATGTTTTTGTTTCAACTTTTTCTTCTTTACAAGTGCAGTCAATTGGATTCTCAGTACATAAAAATAATGCTTTGTTGGGAATCAAATTTAGATCGTTCTACTCACTAAGCAAAAGTAGTGCAATGAGCAATTGCATAACAAATGAGAAAAACAGATCAAGACACATCAGAGCAATATGCAGCTAGACTTGAAGATGCAGGTTTGCAAGCACAGCATTTGCTTGTTACATCATCAGGTCTATATATATATATATATATATATATATAGTATAATAAAATAAAAGTGAAGAATTTCTAGAAGTTATTTTTTGTTATAGAGTATGTATATATATATATATATATATATATATATAATGGATAAGATTTTCTGAGATATTTGGGAGGTACATGGATTTATTCCCGGTGAGAAATATATTAATAAAGCGAGCGTTCAGATATAATAAAAAAATCAGTAGATCAGTTTTTAACTATAACAGTATTCAGAATTGGTAGATCTAAAAGAATGTAGATGCAATGATTACAGGAAATAGTGGACGAATATCATGGACACGTAGTAACAGGTTGCTTAGGGAAAAAGTTCAAGATCAGAAATTAAGAGAAATTATGTGCAAAGGCACTGGTTATCGACTAACTATTTCAAATAGCAATTTAAATTGAGAAACAGCTATCAGAAGATATTAATAAATTTATTCTAAATGTTGCAATTAAAAAATAATTTACCTACTCAGGCCTTTAAAGAATATGAGTTTCATGTCCTAAGGGGCTTTAATGAATTTGAATTTGAATTTTAGAACAAAAATAATATTTCTTATACAGAAATTAAAAGACCCAAAAGAAAATTTACAAAAACACTTTTTTGATAGTTTATGTAGATAAAGTCCCAGGGAAAATTTTGCAATAATGTGTAAATATTACTATAGTAAATTAATAAAATGATCATATAAAAATAACAATGCATAGAAGTTGTAAATTTAGTATGAAAGAAATTAAAATAGATTATTAGATTTTGTAAACAATTAAATATTTCTAGCAATAAAATTAAATATCCTCATATATTTTGACTCCCAATTTCATAAAAAAACCAGTCAAATTCCGCAGTGTAACAAATGGGTTCAATACATATATATCCAAATCGGGGAAAAATTTAAGACCATATTACAAGATACAATAGACAATTAAAGATACTTTCATTATAAAACAGCCATGATGTAATAAAAAAAGGTTGAGCAACAAGAGGTATTTTCAGTGCATGGATTGATGTCGAAGATTTATTTAATTCCATCAGAATAAAGATATAATTCAGGTACTTTCAGATGCATATGAGAAATATGGTTTTGAATGAATACATTAGTTTTGAAAAGTTCAATACGCTACACCTGTTTTGTAATACAGGAGAATTTTATTATTTTGAGCAACAAACCCTAAGCAAACAAATCAAAGGATAACCTCAGGGTGGTCCAGCCAGTAACAGCCCTGCCAACCTGTATTTACAATTCATCATGAATCAAATCGAAGAAATGAACCATCTTGCATCTTATTAAGATACATAGATGATTTAATTGTTATAGGTCGCGACATTGAATTTTAAAACCAAACATTAATTTTATCCGAATAATTTTAAAATTAATATTATGACAAATTTTAAATCTCCAGCAAAGTTGAATTTTTAGGTTTAGATTTAAATATTATTGATAACAAATTGCGCTATAGCAATATCTATGATAAAATGGAAGCATTTAACTTCAATGTCACATACCGAACTCAATAGCTGCTTATATATTTCAATAATATTTAGAAATATAGTTTTAAATTTTTGATGAGAAATACTAATTTAACTACATACACATTTTCGATAAATTCAAGAACATCCAGAAATTTATATATTTTGTTGCATAAAGAATGATTATCCCATCAACTTCTTGAGAAAATACAGATCAAAAATATTTCTAAAAATATTTTTAACTCATAAATGCACAAATCCACCACACAAGACATTAGGTCCACAAAGTCAGCTTGTTAGTGTCCAGCCAGAAGAGTTTGTGCATTCCACACACAGAATACATTATAGTATACACATAGACCAATATTTGCTAATGACTACACTTTTAAAATTATTTATGACCAATCAAATGCTTTATGACCAATCAAGCAACTTTTGCATGCAATCTGGATTTCGTAGATACCCAATATCAAATGATTGAACTCTGGTGTGAGATTTAAATCATTTGATTGGTATGGTATTAGTGGGTGCTAGAGCAAGATATATAGAGAGAGGTAATTGTTGTATTAAATATGAGAAAAATCGTTCAAAATTTGTGAATTGAATTATTGATAGAATGCTTTTGGGTGAGTTTTTAATGATTTACGCTATTCATTTATGAAAATAATTGGTTTTTAATTTGAAACTTTTGAATTTTAGACATTTTTCTACCTATGAGTGAGAGGCAATATCTTTGGTGTGTTTGGAGATATTCACTTACATTATGCAATTATTTGTTTTAGAATTTTAATATTTGTTTTAGAATTTTAATATTTGTTTTAGAATTCATTATTTGTTTTAGAATTTTAATATTTGTTTTAGAATTTTAATATTTGTTTTAGAATTTTAATATTTGAATATAATATCTTTCTAGAATAGCATGGCGAATAGTTTAATTTTTCAGGTTTAATGGTTTAATTTTAACTTTTAAATTTTTAACTTTTAAATTTTTAACTTTTAAATTTTTAACTTTTAAGTTTTTAACTTTAAATTTTTTAACTTTTAAATTTTTTTAACTTTTAAATTTTAACTTTTAAATTTTAACTTTTAATTTTTTAACTTTTAAATTTTTAACTTTTAATTTTTTAATTTTTTAAATTTTTTAAACTTTTAAATTTTTTAACTTTTAAATTGTTAATTTTAAATTTTTTAACTTTTAAATGTTAACTTTTAAATTTTTAACTTTTAAATTTTTAATTTTTTAAATTTTAATTTTTTAAATTTTTAAATTTTAAATTTTTGAAAATTTGGGATATTTAAGATTAAATTACCAAGTTGAAATAGGGGGAAGGTTGGTGCCATCTAACTATTTAACCCCACTTATCGGTCCTAAGTCCGAGGTTGCATTTTTGGATATTTTATATATTTTATTTTATAAAAATTTTTAAATTTTGTTTAAAAAACGTTAGAATTTTGTCTTTCTATATTCGCCATTGAATTCGGAAATGGGATTTTAAGTTATAGAATTCATTTAGTTTCGATATTTTTTTTTCCTGTGTTGTGATTGAATTATATATATTTAAATATATATATATATACATAGATACTTTATAACAAAAAAAAACGACGCACCAGGAAGGAGTTGCGTGATTGTAAGGAAATTTGGTATGCAAAGACATTTTTACCGAACATGCAAATGATTAAATTTTGGTGTCCAATGAATGAATAGCGGGAGCTACAGCGCATCAGAACTGTGCACTCAGCAGGTGTTTATAAGAAGCGATTCTCAATCTGATGGTCGAAATTTTTGTTGAATTGCAATTTAGGATACCTTTCAACGAATGAAAACATGTTTCGCCTCAGGATTCGAGCTCTTACGAGCAACTGTCAGAGTTTCAAAGAGGTCGTATCATTGGAATGAAAGAGGCAGGTTCAGCAAATAGGAGAATCGCTCGTCATATGGGTCAAAGCAATGCGGCCATTAGAAGATACAGGCAAGTACGGGTGGATATAGCAGATTTCAGCGTCATGAGGGTAGCGGTCAACCTAGGTCCACAACAGATAGGGAGGTAAGATTAGCTGGCACAGAGCCTGATTCATCGTAAGCAACCAACAGACGTGTGACTCGCACACGAGTGTCCCTCAAGCCCATTCACAGACGGCTGATAAAGCGAAATTTACGCTGGTAACGACCACTACATTAAGTGACAATCACGCCTACACATTGTCGAGCCATATTACAGTAGTGCTTAGCCCGATCAGGTTGGAATCATGCTGACTGGGGGGCATATAGTGTTTAGCGACAAATCCCACTTCTAACTGTGTCCTGACAATCCTCGAAGACGTGTCTGGAGACGCCTAGTGCAGCGTCCCGATCCTGCTTTCAGTACTGCACGCCACAAAAGCCTTCAATCAGAAGTTATGGTTTGGGGTTAAATTTCTTTTGACATCCGGACCCCTTTGGACGTCATTAGAGGCACACTTACAGCAACACATTACGTCAACGACATTCTGAGAACTGTTTTGCTACCATTCCTCTTGCAGTACTCTGGTCTTATTTTCAGCAAGATAATGCCAGACCACATACGGTACGTGTTACTATGAACTGTCTTAAAACTTGTCAAACACTTTCTTGGCCAGCCAGATTGCCAGATCTCTCTCCAATCGAGAATGTCTGGGATATGATAAGAAGGCAACTGCATATGCTATGGAATGTTGATGACCTGACCTGAAAATTGTTGCAAATTTGGCAAGAAATACCTCAGAAGATTATAAGGGTAATTTAATAATCGTGTGGCAGATTGCATCCAGGCCAAAAAAGGATAAACACCTTATTATAAAATTGTTACTTTGAAACTATGAAATAAATCATTAAATTTTTTGAAATTTTAATCGATTTCTATTCTCTACTAAATCTTTCTACCCACCAATTTTTGTCTCTGTCGGACAACTCGTTCTTGGTGCATCGTTTTTTTTTTGTTATTGAGTATATGTATATATATATAATAATAATACTAATTCCCTTTAATTTTATCTAAGTAACTTTTTAATTTTTAATGTTCCATACTTCCCTTCAAGGCTCTCACGTAAAAAAATAATTATCGCCTGCCTGCCTGACGGGAATAACCGTAATGTATTTGCTAGGAACATTTAACAGTTTTACGTTTTTTAATTGAGATTGCATCGGAATATGTTCTACGATATAATTCCACAATAATAAAGCTCCTTCAACAGAAATCACGTGGATTCAAGACTTTCTATTGCCACTTCATGTAAAAACCCGAAGATACTTTAAAAAAGCTTTCTCTTGTCATCGTAATGTTATAGAACGTTCGTGTGTGTCTTTTCGTGATGTGTGTTTTCTGTGTAAAGTGTCGTCTCATGTTTATTTGTTTTGTGCTTAAATGAAGAATAAATTGCAGTATCAGTCAACAAGAGATTGCCTTATGAATGCAACCATAATCATATAGATAATTGCTTATGATCTGAATAAAGAAAGTCCACCACCCACTCCGGAACCTATATACATACTCTCCCTCCGGTACATAAAATAATTTTTTTCTTAGACATTTTATTTTCATTTGTTTGCCTTCATTTCAATAGTTTAATTTTTTTTTCCGAATCGGGCATAGAATATTAGTGCAACTGCTCTCTTAACCAACAGTAAACTTTGATTTGCATGTTGCCGAAATAAGCCTTTGGATCATCCCATTGATTGACATTTGAAAACACCTTTTCCCACCCAAACCCCAAACCCAATACCGTTTATATCCCAATTGGGGGGGACTTGAAAGAGTCCCGGCCTCCAGACAAGTCTAAACGGTTCTAAACATAAAATATTCCCTATGCAATGATTTGAATTTTGTAAATAACTAATTTTTTTGTTCACTTGTTTATATTTCTTAAATTATGCTTTTCCCTTTTCTTCTTTTATATATAAACCTGGTATTTGAATAATTTCATGTTTTTATTTTACTCTTGGAGAACGAAGCAGCCCCCTATAACCTCCTGATGTTCAAAATAAAAAAAATGATGTGGTTATATAATGAATCTTTTTTTTTTTCCCCCAACTGAATATTTACAAAAAAGCCCTTCTTCACTTTAATACTTTAGTTTTAATGCCACGACTGTAATTTAAATACTTTTTCAGCATATATCTATATACATATAGATTGATAATTGTATATATGAAATAGCTTCACTCCAACACCGTTCAACCGATCACTGTTAGAATTGGCATGCAGTATATGTATTTTTTGTGGAGAAGGCTTTAATACTTCCTTTTTGTTGCAGCTCTCTACCATGTGGCGCTACTGCATATCAACTTCTGCACGATTCAATCAATCTCAAAGTTGCCAACATGGTAGCAAAAAAAAGATGCCAACTTGGCTCTATCGCCAACATTTCGCAATGCTTCCTTTGAATCGTCATTGTAGTGTAAGGAACGGGGATGTGCTTGCGAATCGAATATTACAATTTTAACATAAAATAAATACAATAGAAAATAATATTAAAGTATTACAGATCCACAGATATAAATTATTTACTGTTTTACTTTTAGAGGGAATTTTGTTGACTACGTTCGGAACCGGGTTTTGCAAAAGAGTGTAAAAGATATTTTTTATGATATTTAGTGTCACAGAAAAGCATGATAAAATTGTTTATGGGCAAGACAAAAAAAATACAATATTTTAGAAAATGATTTGAAAACCTTTTTTCCAAAATTTTTTAAAAATGCTTCAATGTTTTAAAATTTTGCTTGACAGCCAGACCCTGTACAGAGGCTCAACTATAATTTTTGAAATGCATAACTCGGAAATCTGTTTATCCATGTTTTACGAAAACAGAAGGGAGAAATTTTAAGAAAATACGCCGATAATTATTTCAAATGGTTGTAACTCTGAAAATAATGTGAATTTTTCAAAAAATCATACTTGAGCCTCTGTACAGAGGTATGAGCTATATAAAGGCAAAATATAAATACAATAGAAGCATTTTTTACAAAAGGAGAATGTTTTGAAATTGGTCATTCTAAGTTATTTTTTGCCAAAATATTGTATTTAAATAATTTGTTTTGTCATAATATTCTTAAAACAATTTTATACATATATTCTAATCTAAGTGACACTAAATATCATGAAAATTATACTGTTGTGCACTTTTTTTTAAATCATGGTCCGAACGTAGTCGGATACCTTAAGAAGGTGTTTTCAAAAATCAATCCACAAGAGATTTACGGGCGTTATAAGTAAAAAATAATCCTTTTTATCAGCTATTAGATCTACACAATTAAAATTTAACAAAAATGGTTGTTTTGTTCAGCTAAAATATGCAAACAATTTTTTTTGCTTAATTTTCATTTCACGTAGTATGAGCTCATTAATAATTTATTTATCCTACAATTTGTATTGTTTAATTTTTCAATTCACATGTGCGAAAAATGGGTATATACCAGCTGGTATTATATACACATTAAGAATTCATCATACTCATCGCTAGTGTCATCTCATCCCTAATATAAATATATTCTTTTTGCATTTAAGAAGTTGTTAATGGATTATGCTGTGCATAAACAGTTAAATAATTTCAAATAGATTTGACAAAGATAAATAAAAACTGCTTAGAAAATATAATTCTAAAATACAAATATTCTGTCACATAATTTGAAACTGAAATCACTATTATATAAAGGAACAAGTGGTTATCTATACTTTCATAACTAGTATGACTCTGAAAGATAGTAGAGTATATGTTTGGTGTGTTATTTTTTTTTTATTTGCTGTGTCAGTAGCTGTTACAAGAGCCTTGTGATTCCCAATGCTATCACTAATTCAGCCTATCCCGTAATACTAAAGGCAGCAGCTAACTTTTCTCATGAATACTACATGGCACTTAAGTGATCTTCTCGATGCATTAATAATAACGGAATTTCTATTTAGTGAGAATAGGAAACATTGTTTAATATTTTAAGTTAAGATAATTTAAATAATATTATTTGTATCATATTGATTTTTGTAATCTTATTAGAAAAAAATCTTAATGTGATGTAATCTAAACTCCTACTTTAAAGATTAGTGGGTAATAAATTTCAATAATCTCTTGTATATTTTGAAATATTTTATTTTGCAAGTTTCTGGAATTAGCTGACTCAGATCAGTATATTTTGTTTTTCGTTATAAACTTCTTTTATTTTCTTTTAAATGTAAGTTTTATTATCTTTATCAGGAATCTATAATCTTGTTAGCTGTGTGTATCAAACCAGCCAAAATACAGGGTACAGGGTGCAAGGCAGTAGGAATGTTTTGTAATAACTGGATTAAATTTGCATTGCATGGAAAGCTAGGAAGTAGAGGTCAAGAATATAGATTTAGTTTTATTATATAATATGCATTCATTTTGTATCATTTAAAGATATTTGTTAACATAAAAATAAATGTGAAGTGTAACTAATAAAAAATTAAATTTGTGTATATATGATGTATTTTCAAATATGTTTAACAAAATGAAGAATAAACAGCTATAAATATAAGTATTCCTTTTCAGTATATTTAAATACAACAATAAATATTTTAATGCTGATCTTATCTGAACATCACTCTATTTGATATCGCCATATCCAGGGTATACGTTTTGTCTTCCGATTTGATACGATTGAGAAAATTCAGTTTTTAACCCACGATCACTCGCACGGGGTGTTCGGTACACCACAGCAACAAGAAAATCCTCCCAGGATTCTAAAATGAATGCACAGAACCACGATTTTTTCTGTAGCTGCACATTTTAGGTCATTGAACCTTCAGGTCTGATGCAATCCCTCTTTCTCGAATGATTGGAATGTAATGACATTCAAAAGTTTATCTGAGGGGCTGAGAACTCCCGCGAGATGTTGATCATTTGTATACAGTCTGCTCTGAATGTTTGGAAAATGATTAAAATATTATTTTTCTACTAACATTATCTCATTAATTATAAAGTATATTTATTACCTGCATATACGTTTTATACTGATTTATGAAAAAATGTAAAATTATGTGTTTTAAAATGTGTGAAAATTTTGTATGTTTAGTTTAAATTAATGTTAGTCTCACTTGTATGCAATAAACGTAATAATTTCATTTGTATAATACAAAAAATCTTGTACTTTATAAATATGTATCATACTGACTTAATTTTATTTTCATAATTAAATAAACGTGTTAAAAGTTTGGGGTGTTCTCTACACCCCGCGAGTAACGATGGTAGCAAAAACAAGCGCGAGTGACCGCGGGTTAAACAATTTCTTTGTGGTATTAAAATATTTTTCATATAAGAGATTTCTTCATGTAGTTATGTTGAATAAAAAGCGGAATTTAGAGTATATGAAGTTTACTTCAAGCAATTAAATCTCTTTAGCGTTGAAATCCAATAATTTGAGGTTTTGGGTTAAAAAACATAAGTTTGGAAAAGTAGTAATAATTCTTAAGACTATATATTAAAAGACAGTGATAAAGTTTAACTATAAAGATTAATTGGATTCTTTTCTAAAAGTTATTCATGTTCTCTTTGACTTTAGTAAAATATAATTCCATTTATATAATATTGAATGCCTGCATTTCTATTTCGTAAAATAGCTCAATTTAACATTTTAAGGAAAATATGTAGAAACACATACTAATTTGAACATATTTAACAATTTGAAATGCATTACTTTTAAGATAGAGTTTCGGTTCAAAAGCCTTTATTTGCATCATATAAATTTTCAGTTAATATTTTTCATATGTTAACTTTCAGAGTTAACATATTTTACGCTCTGCATATTCGTATTCAAATTCCAGACTAAAAATATCTGTTATTGTTCTTCAGACACTTTTTGTATGTTAGGCAGGATTTGAAAGGTCATATTAAGGTTTCATTGCCTTGCTGACGGTGATGCGAGGAGACATTATTGATATATAAACTCAATTAACGCAAGTAATAAATCATAACTTATGATTAATATCTTCCTCTCCACCCTTAATTTTTATAGTATTCTTTTTTTTCAAAGGAAAATTTTTAAAAGACTAAGTTGAGCGTGAAAAACACATTCACTAGAGTGTAGTAGAAAAATAAATTTAATTGAAGAAATGGTAAAATGAGCAGAGATAACTTTTTTCCATACATTTTTAGTGACATGTTTTGCTTTTAGTTCCGCCTTAGAAATATAGGAAACTAGAAGTATTTTTTCTAACTAAAGTAAATGTATTTTTAGGAATAAAGTTAGAAAAAAAAATATTTTTTGTTTAGTTAATGATGTATTTTCTATGAAAGAATTTCTTTTTTTCACTGAAAAGGAAATTATTTCAAATGATTTGTTTAGAATATTAAAAAGAAAACGATTGGTTTATTTCAAATGTACATTATATGTATGTTATTATTTAAAAAGATATTTGCACACGTATAGAACATAAAAGCTTGAGAAAACACATAAAAACGAATAATAAAATAAGGGAAATATCTTTTGAGTTGAAATTAGTTGTGTTCCTACTTTCTCTTTAGTATGATGTCAAATTATTTATAATGGAATTTTTTAAATCTATGATAGAAAATCTTAAACATTCGTCTTTACTTTAGAAATATCAGAGTGATAACTTTGTATTTTTATTTAACCCGCGGTCACTCGCGTCTGTTTTTGCTACCGTCGTTTCTGTGGGTGTAGAGAACCTAAATTTTCACGGGATTTTAAATTTTGAAAATAAAATTCACGTGTATTTAATTATGAAAATAAAATTAAGTCATTATGATACATACTTATAAAGTATAAGATGTTTTTTGTACTATACAAATAAAATTATTAAATTTATTGTATACAAAAAGGAAAAACACATTTTTTAAACTAAACATCAAAATTTCATTTTAAAACCATAATTATATGTTTTTCATAACTAGTATATATATATATATAAAACGTATATACCATTAATAAATATACTTTATAATTAATAAATAATGATAGTAGAAAGTAGAAAAATAATATTTTAATCATTTTTCCAAACATTCAGACAGATTTATACAAATGCTCAATTTTCGCCGGGTTCTCAGTCCCCC
>BMAV01009611.1:0-18354 GCA_019973955.1 Trichonephila inaurata madagascariensis | reverse complement strand
CCCCCCAGTATTTTACAATGCATACTATAAAGGTGTATCTGTACAACAGTTACAGACTTTCAGGTTAGAAAGAGTACACCTAGATCACGGGTGGTCAACCTTTTTGGGAAGAGTGCCACTATCTGATTAAAAAAAGTTATGTGTGCCTCTTCCATTTCCTCCAACAAACATGGAAAGGTAAACAAATGTTGCTTGTAATCTTAATATGGGAGTTTCAGCAAGTAGAAGATTTTTTATGCAAATCTAAGTAGTGGAAATTTAAAAATAATATTACAAATTATATATATATATTTAAAAACAATTAATATAAAAAGATTCTAAGCAAATTATGTTTTTAGGTGTATACCACAGTTAATTTTGAGTTACATTTCAATTGTATTATGTTCATGCTAGATAGCATTTGTTCACAGACATATTGATCCAAACCTACGATAATATTATATATAAGCCAAATCTTGTAAATTTAGAAAATTGCTTGTTGGTGCAAATTTCCAAAATTCAATATTATGCGGATAAATTGCTGTTGAAATAAGTTCACTACATTTGCTTTTCAGTTCAATATGGTGCTGTAGGTTGGTAATTTCGATTTGGATTTTAATCTGGTAACAATTAACGTCTTGCAAAGAGATTGAAAAAGGATTTTTGAATAGATCGGCTTTTTTTTTATCATCTTGAAATTTATCAAACCTTGCGCTGAATGACAAATCGCCAAAATCGAGACAAAAGAGACGTTTGCTTGCAAAAGAAAATGTGTGACTAACTAGGGTAGGAAAAAATATAATCTTTCACCTATAATCTTAAATTTATAAGTTATTTAAATGTCCTGTAATATGGGTAAGAAAAGCTAAATTCCATACACAATCTCCATTCTTGAGTAGCAAGCACTCTCTGGGCAGTTTATTATTTTTTTTCTTATATTTTAAAATATGCTCTCAAATTTCAAAATCTTGCGAGTGCTCTTACTTAAGGTATACGACTACGTTCGGAGCTCAGGTGTCGTCCACGTCACTTGACCATGGTTCAAAATTACGTGGTCTGTCTCCAAAAGCCCTCGTGTAGCTGAACAGTGCGACGTTAATATTCACTCACTCACTCACTCACCCGACTAGGTTTGGAACCGTTATTTTACAAAAGCGTATAAAAGGTTAAAATTTATGATATTTAGTGTCATTTAGATTAGAAAATGTATATAAATTGTTTTAAGAATAGAGAGTATTACAATAAAAAATTATTTAAGTACAATATTTTGGCAAAAATTAAAGAATGACCAATTTTCAGTACATGTTTCTTTTGTGAAAATGCTTCTATTATAATAATATTTTGCCTGTATATAGCTCAGACCTCTGTACAGAGGCTCAGCTAGAATTTTTGAAATATATAATTTAGAAGTGGGTTTATCCATGTTTTATGACAACAGAGGGGAGAAACTTTAAGAAAAAAAACGCCGATAATTATTTTAAATGGTTGTAACTCCGAAAATAATGTGAATTTTTCAAAAATCATAGTTGAGCCTCTGTACAGAGGTCTGAGCTATATACAGGCGAAATATTATTATAATAGAAGCATTTTTCACAAAAGGAGAACATTTTGAAAAAAGGTTATTCTAAGTTTATTTTTTGCCGAAATATTGCATTTAAATAATTTTTTTTGTCAAAATGTCCTTAAAACAACTTTATACAGGCATTCTAATCTAAGTGTGACACTAAATATCATGAAAATTATCCATTTATGCGCCTTTTTTAAAATCAGGGTTCCGAACGTAGTCGGATACCTTAAGAAAGCCAGCAAATACAGCAATGTAGGAGTATCATCTGTGTATGAAAATTTTCTTAATAATTCAATTAAGTATATTTAAAATAAATTTTGAACTTTTTTCTTTAAACAACTGCATTTCAATAAAATTATATAAAAATATTGTTATTTAGAATTAAGTATTTTATTTTTAAAAAAGATTCCAATAAGTCTTCGTGTGCCACTGTTACAACTCCACCGTGCCCACACTTTTGTCAGGGTTGGCCACTCCTGACAAAAGAAGATAGCAATCACATAGCAATGCATGGTCGGTAATGTTTTCCTGACGCTGCAGTGACGACACAAAATACAAGAAAGACCGAGCACGATAAGAGGAGAAAACATGTTTATTATTCTTAGTGCAGCAAAAAACTAAGAGAAAAGAACAATAATGAGACAACGATCATCATCAAACTAGGTGTTCGAAATTATGACCCCGGGCCGTGATGTAGTCCTCAGACCACCGGCTCATTGAATCAAGACATGACTGGCGATATCTCGCATACCGGCATCAGGGTTGCTTTGTACCAGATCCAGCAGTCTCCTTGCTGGTTGGCGTTTTTACTTTTCACTCACGTTCTTGTGTGTCCACGATAAAGAATCCGCTGTCGGACAAACTCTGGTTCAAGCATGCATAGAAGACGTGGCTGGAAGTTTGACTCCTGGGGTAATGTTGAACATACGACCGATGTGTGTCTCGTACATTGTAATCAGAGGCCCTGTATGCCAGATGCATATCAGCGTTTGTGAAAACGTTTTATCTTACTACTGCTCTGTCGGCAGGCGAAATGAAGCTTCATAGCGAGCGCGGCAGCAAAAACTGCGTGTGTAAATGCCCTGAACAACCTGTGAAGGGGCTTTCATCGTGATTTCATCTAACTGTCCTCTTGGTTCTTTGGGGCCAGAATGGCAATTCCTTCCAACCAACTCAAGAAGAGGAACGTGGTTATGTAAATTAGGAATCGTGTATATATTGGAAGTTAGCATTCGCGCTATCACTAGTCTATGTCTATGTGCAGAAGTGATTGCTAAGTGGGAAGTGACGTCGCTAAGTAGAGAGGTAGCTGTAAAGTGATTTGAGATAAAGTTTAGAAGAATCCTAAGTCCAGGAATTAGCCTAGCCGTGCCGGTACAGACGAACCAAAAGTGGGTTCGAGACCAAAAGGAACATAGTCGGATTAAAGCCACAACAGAAGTGATAAGGACCGTAGCTGTTTACCTAGGATATAGCGGTAAGCGAATCTATATAAGCTATAAGGAACATGCGTATATTAGTGAGATAGGAATTAATCTATAAAGTTAGATTCAGTGGTCAATTGCGTGATTATTTGGTAATACGTGTTGCGTCTCCTCACTCTGGATCATCATCCTTAGATTATTATTGTTGTGTATTGTGTTTAAACTAAGATCTTAATAAACAGATTTTAGTGTGAATGATTTGAGTGGTTTTTCGTTCTCTTCCCCATAGAAACAGGTCGCGTAGATAGTGTAGAACGTGCGTCCCCACGGGTGGGGGTTTCACAAACCTAAGCTTCGGCTTACGTAATGCCATCTTTTGCATACACCAGACTTTGCAAAGACTTCCCAATATTATGTTGTACTAGGAACAACAATCCTGTTTTCTCCTCTTATTCATGTCCTGTCTTTCTTGTGTTTTGTGTTGTCACTACAGCGCAAGGAAAGCGTTTCCGTGGCTATGCATTTCTATGTGATTTCCCACCGTCTAGTTGGATTCTGTCTGTCCTGAAAGTTTTTAACCGTTGTACTAATACACCCAGCATACTGTCTACTTAAAAGGAACTCAAGCGAAGCCTACTTTTGTATAGGATCTGAGGGCCAGAAGAGGTCTTAGATGATCCCGATTCTTGAAAATAACCTCTTATACTCTGGAATAATTCAAACTGAAATATTTTCTGTCAAAAAGAAAAGTAGGAATGGCGATTGCTTCCGAAAAAGCTTGATTTTTAAATCGATTTGAATCGTAACCTGAAGAATCGATTCACAAAAAAATCGAGTTCTAAAAGATCGATTTTTTTTCAAGTCTGCATTTACAAAGTAAATATAAATCCATTTTATGAAAAACAAGAAAAATACCATTTTAAACGATCTCTTATCAGTAAAATCAGGAGATTTTCTTAGTTTGGGGAATTCGACAAGTACAATTATTTTTATTACCATATCAAAGTATCAGGTATAAAAGAAGACAGTTATTTTCTAAATGTATTTTTTACATTAAAAAGTTTAGAAAATAGGTTATATAGCTTATAGTTCCCAATGCTAAATATCTAAACTTTTTAAAAACAACAATTTCTCAAGTCTACTGGGATCCAAGTGGTTCCGCTCATCACTTCCGATGTTGCCGGCAATCGAAAAAAGGCGCTCACAAGGAACAGATGGATCATGATAAGATCATGGCTATTGAGTGAACGTGATGATAAATATAGTTTTTTTGTTCTTGCCAGTAAAGTATAGGATCAGGTGCACAACTGCCTGCGATAAATAATGTTTAAATTCTTCGTTTTTTATGATTTTTACCAAAACGGAAAAAAATCGAACGTCGATTTTCAAAGATGAAATATCGATTCACTGAATCGATTCGGTGAAACATCTCGATTTAAAAATCGATTTTTTGGCACGAGAAATCAATTTTTCGATTAATTGATCTCAGATCGCCATCCCTAAAGAAAAGTATTAATATCTCTGTGTGTGTTGTCCTTAGCAAGAGATTGTGACGTTATACAAGCAAAAGACTACTAGTCTGAATTTCAATGAATAAATATATAAAAAGAAGAACAATGATTCCAGTGATAAAGTACAGCAGTATAAAAGTCATATTACAACCCAGGGTAGCCATCAACAAGGCATGGTGTTGAAGTTTGGCTGCTGAAATAATCTCTTCCTCACTTGATCGTGGTTCAAATTTATGAAGTCTGCCGCTAGCAACCTTCGTGTAGCTTTTAAGTTGGATGTTAATTAATCAATTTTGTTTACAACCGGTATGCTTGTTTCTTTTTAAAAAATTTATTAATAATTATTTGTGTGTGTCTTTTCATGATATGTTATATAATTAATTTAAACAATATCTTTTTTTTTTCAAACATTTTCAATAAGTTTTATTTTGTTTGTTTCTTTCCTCCTTTTTCATTCTCTTTAAAAAAGATTTCGAATGTAGCGATTCTTGTATGGGGATCTTTCACAGAATTAACCGGAAAAAACACGATTTCTGATTTTATATTTTCTGGGGAGTGTATTACTTAAATTGTATTAAAAAGGCCAACATTTGAAACATTTCGTCATTATGTCCAGTACAAATGACAATAGATGGCGAATTATACTCGAATTTTTCTCTTTTATAAGTTTAAGTGCATAAAATTCATTATATTTTTTTTAGAATATTAGCACAAATAATTAAGCATTAATTAGTATTAAGAGCATTTTACTAGGTTTTCCAAAAATGGACGATGGTTTGAAAAATCAAAGAACGGAAGGCATTCTATCGTGGGTTTCAAAAATGGTTTTCTCGTTAGAATAGACAAAAAAAAAAAAAAAAATTACAAAAACTTCAGAAACTGTGTACTAGTTAAGATAGATGGTTTCTGTGGTAAAATGCTTTATATCCGTTTCATCACACACGTCAGCATTCTGGTGTGTTCCAATACATGCCAGAATGCTGGCGAGTGTAACGAAAAGGACATAAAGCATTTTTTATAGTTTATTCAGTTAGAAACGCCATCTGTAGACGTAGACGAACTTTGTACCTAATTTTGGGAATAAATTCTCTGGTTACCAAAGCAAAATGCAGCGAGCGGTACATTTCTATCACCTTCCGTTCTTTTTTAATTTATTCCTCAAATCATCGGTCATTTTTGGAATACCTGGTATTTAGCATTAAAAAGTATTAACATCAAGAATATAAATATTATAATTCCTTTATCATTTCTTTAATTCCTTTGGGTAGGATAAGGTAATTATTTCCGATTCTATATGTGTAATCTTATTTCAATACTGAGTCCCTCTTACACATTTTGTTTATTTTGTATTGACGCCACAGAAAGAATACACATAATACAAGGAACATTACATGTGTGATTCTATAGGCTGAAAGCAGAAGTACGACTCTGAGATGAATTGAAGCACCATTTATCCCGTTTTACGTTTAATTTAAAACATTAAATGAATACTATTTACAGCTTTTTTAGAAATTAAAACAATAAACCCCTTTAAATTATGTGATATACACAAGTGTTATTTGAATCATATACACGCATCAAAAATGCTTTTGAGAACGAACGTAGATGTTCAAATACTTGTAAGTGTGATATAAAATGTAAATACATTTTGCCTATACTAAAAACAAAAGTCAGAAATGTTTCAAGATTTCCGTGTAATAGTTACAGCCCTAAATCATGTCGTGAATGAAAAATAAAAAATTCGATTGGTCATGAGTGTTATATTTGCAATGAAAATATCAAGAATGTTTAAGGAGATAACTTCACTGAATTGATTTTCCATTTTTATTCGAACAACTAGAATTTATATTGCAGATGCATTTTAATTTGTTTACACTAGTTATATGAGCTGGGAGTATTTTATATGTTTTTCTCTTTTCAAAAAAGTATTGTTTACAATGTCACAATTCTGCTTATTTTTTCTTTAAATCTGAATTTCTCAAAAGGGCAAATCACAGCACAAAAAAAAATCTTGTTTGAAAAATACTTTCATCTTACATAGGTATTAAAACTATGCAAGTATACATTTTATTGTGATATTTTGTCAATATATATATATATATGTATTTAAAAAAAAATTTCGGGTTATAAAACGAAAAATCTTTATTTTAAAATTTTTTATACGTTACTCCATTTATAAATTTTCGGGCGAAACTGTTGACCTTGGTAGGGATGTATATTTGAACCACCGGCCACCTTATGCCTTAGCCGACTTGGACCAGAAGGAATCCCTATCCGGGCCAGTCTTTAAGCACTTTTATTCGATTCTTTAGCTGTTTAAGATTAGTGGGGCTGCAGGAAGCCTGTTTTTATATATCCTTATAAGTGATATACGGAGAAGATTATTTTTCTAGCCATTACACACTGAAATTAAAATACATTTCCTGTATGTTTTAGTGTCATTCTAACGTTGTTCTGTTGACACTGAGGGCAGATTCTTGTTGAGATGGCGGGTCTAGTTGATGCGTGTGCCGCTGCCGTTTGAACCGCTAGTCGTGATTTCTTGGGAATGTATTAGACTCTCCGTTGGAATAATGAATACATCAACCTGTAGTTTTAGGCTGTACTGCCATCTAGTGATCAATTCCTGGGTCACTACTTCTGCGGAAGCTGTTGAACTTGACAGGGGCCATCTAGTGTTCGATTCTTGGGTCACTATTTCTGCGGAAGCAGTTGAATTTGGCAGGGGCCATCTAGTGTTCGATTCTGTCACTATTTGCGTGGAAGTTGCTGAATTTGGCAGGGGCCCTCATCCGATTCTGTCACTATTTTCTGCGGAAGTTGCTGAACCTGGACAGGACCATCTAGTACAATTCTTGGGTCACTACTTCTGCGGAAGCTGTTGAATTTGGCAGGGGCCATCTAGTGTTCGATTCTTGGGTCACTAGTTCTGCGGAAGCTGTTGAACTTGACAGGGGTGTTTATTTGAGCTACTAACCTATCGGGCCACAGCTACCCGTGCATGTTTAGACCAAAGGTTTCCCAAACAACGGCCCTCGTACCAGATGTGAGCCGAGAGGCCTTCTTATTCGACCCTCGAAGACCGTTGAAACCGTAATTAATTTCAGAAATTTCGTGTATCCTGCGAAGATTAGCCATTGCTTACGTGGACGAAACGTTTTTACCGAATTAAAATAGGGTCTTGCAGTAGTACGTTATGTTTTTCTGCCGATAGCTAAACTACAAACCTTATTCGTTGCTTGATTTTTTTCTACTTCTGTTCATTGTCAATGAGATGATATAACGCCATCTAGTGGTAGGGGTTTTAAATAATGTACTGCTTGTTCATGACCGGATTATTTTGATTACAGTTTTCCAGTTCATACAAAGACTTATTAATAATCAAAGAAAGTAAATGCTTAACTTTCCAGGAAGCTGCAAGAGCTGCAGGTTTATCAAAATCTGAGGACTTTATCAATGAAGTGTTGGACGATTTAGCTACAGTGAGGAATTAAATTGAAGAGAAGCGCGAAGAACGAGTTTTGCGAAAAAAAGAACAAATAAATAGAAATACAGAGAAATACATTTAATGTGAAAACGCTTAAGACGAAATATCGGTTAATGAAATAATGAATTGGTCCCATTGTTACGATATATTTTCCCAGATTTGCTAACACGAAATGAAAATTCTTTAACACGAAAAGATTTCCCTTCCGAGAGTGAACAAAATACAGAAAACAACAGCCGGAATGAACTGTTCTACTGTATCATCGGAAGAATTCATTGCAGTAGATGATGGCAATGTGGTTGCAGCTCCAATTATGGCCGACAAAGACATTTTGGAGTTTGTTCAAAGCTTAAAACATCATAATGCAGATTCCGACGACAAAAATGAAATGAATAATGCAGCTCCTGTTCCCACGTCATACAAAATGAAGAACATCATAAAAAGTATGCGCAGTTATTTAGACACACATGCCTGGGGTAAAATGAATGTTATAGAACAATTTTTTGATGACACTAAAAAAGATAATTAAAGAAAAATATATCAGATTATTTTCCAAAAATTCAATAAACGGTTTGTTTTTCAAAAAACTTTAAAATTTGTATTAAATTTCGTTAATTCTTGTAAATGTTTTTGTTTTGTTCATTTTTATTAAATGCATATTTACATATTTATGTAAAAATATGTACCTTAATAAATTTAATTTTGTTGAATATGAGTTTCTTTTTCAATTTCTACTATTAGTTCACACTCTCCCTATATATATATATAATATGTATATATGTGTATATATATACATATATATATATATATACTGGTGTGCAAAACTTAAGCAACAGGTGGGTTTATTGCCATAACTTCAATGAAAAATCATCATCTGAGAGACATTGAAATTCTGAAAATGAGGAGAGTATTATGTACGTAAAGTTGATGACGAAAGCATCAGCGTTGAAAAGAATAAAACGCATACGGTATGGAATCAAAACAAAACAAGCTTTTATTGAACGTATGACTCAGGATCATTCTATCCAATAGTGAAAAGAACAACAAGCAGATGTTCCCACATGGTATATGCCCTCACCTTACTACAATGGTTGCCGTAACTGTCTCCGCATACCACAGAAACTGTAGCTGGTGCAACATTTCTTGAGGTAGGAGTGCCCATTCCTCAATCAACATCTGCTTGAGTTGTTGGTTCTCCGGATAATGGGTGTGGCAATACGTTCCCCAAAGCATCCCACAATACGTTCGATGGGATTTAAATCTAAAGGGGAGCACGCTGGCCAATCCATTCGAGTGATATCTTCACTTTCCAGCAGCTCCTCAACAGCAAGAGTGCGATGTGGCCGTGCATTGTCAATCCCTAAAATGGTGCTCAGCCAATGGCACTCGGAAAAGATGTACATGTGGAAGAAGTACCTCCTCACAATAGCGATCCCCAGTAAAGACCCTGTCGAAATGTGAAGCTCAGTTCCGCCATTCCGCGCATAATGCCAACCCAGACAAGAACCCAGGACCACCGTAACGATGTCTTCCTTGATGTTACCGGGATAAAACCGGGTCCCGATCTCTCCAAATCAAAACGTTGAGAATCGCTTCTGGTACTGAACCGACTTCATCCGTAAAGAGGACACGACTCCATTGGATCGTAGTTGTCCAGTTTTGTGTTTCTGGCCCACTGTAATCGGTGGCTTCAGGTGGCCATCTTTCAACGGGAGGCAGTTCAGGACGGCGGGCGAACAGGCCCCTTGTGAAGGCGTTCGGCCAGCTGTGCAAACCGCGCTACACTTGTCGACCTGTTGCCAGAGTTTCTGAACAATGGAGCTTGCTGACTGCTGTCGAACTTTTTCGCCTGCAGGATGATATATCGGTCACTTGCAGTTGTCGCCGTCCTCGGGCGGCCACACCAACCTTTCTAACAGCTGTACCTGTGGTTTGGAACGCTTCAAGCGCGCGAAACGACACTTTTGTTGATTCCGAACTCTGCAGCTACAATTCGGTGACAGTACGCCTCCTCCAGCGCCTTCCGATCATTCTTCTTCCACGTGAAGTCATCCAGATGATTTCTCTAGCCATATTCACGAACTGACTCACTGGTACCCTGGTAGAGAATATGGTGAACTTGCGTCTCCGTCCTTCATTTCATTCTACTCGTTGAGCAGCGCCGACATCACGCCGCGCGTTTTGCGTACGCCACATCGTTTCTGACGTTTTGTTCCTGATATTTGCATACGCATGACTTTCACTGACTTACGTGTGTTCTCTACTGATTCCAGACCTCCTCTTTTCTGCAATTTCATGCTATCTAAATTTTTACATTGTTGCTTAAGTTTTGCACACCAGTGTATATGTACATATATATGTATATAATATAATATATATATATATATGTATATAGTCTTATTCTCTACAAACAAGATATAACATCCAACAATCGCATTCGAAAAACACATAGACAGTAGGGAAATCACACAATGAAGGACATGCTGCAGTATTATAAACTTTGCTGACTTATTACAGCTAATATATAAAATAATTTATATAAAAGTGGGGTTGAACATGTTTTTTGGCTAGCCAACCTTCCCCCTTTATGTAAATAATACTGAGCAAAAACCTATTGAAAGTAATGCATAGGAATATCTAAATCCATTACAAGATATATATATATATATGTGTATATAGCATGTTCAAATTTTCAAATTCAATATACAGTTCAAATACATTTTTTTAAACTTGCAGGAGATGACACTTCATGTTAATACAGTTTTTTCAAATATTATTCTTTAATTAATGAATAAATAGTAACAAAGAAAAATAATAATCCAACGCTGTATTTAAAAAGGAAAATCGCTCGTTGTATCCTTGTAGCGCAATGGATAGCACGTTGTACTTCTAATCCAAAGATCGTGGGTTTGAGTCCCACTTGGAATGGCTTGATTTCTGAGGATGTGATTCCTCTTTACTATACTATTTTATTGGAATAATTAAATCTAATTAATGAATAAATTGCAACAAACAAGAATAATAGTCCAAGACCTTATTTAGAAGGGAAAAGGGAAATTGCAAGGAAAATAGCTTTCTGTTTTGGCTACTCTCTATTGTGAACACCCAATAATTTGTGTATACACATTTATATTAATCAGTGTAATTATTTACCAAAAGTAAATAAATAAAAACTTTGTCGGCCTAATTAAGAAAATGATAAAAAAATTTTTATACTCGCTTGTTTGCAATATCCTTTAACACGAAAAAATATTTCAGTCACCTCAGCTTCGTACGGGTATCCGACTACTCCTAAAATCATGATTTTTTCTCAAAAATTGACAAAAATTTTATGACATTATTGTATATCATGATAGCTTATAAAAATACCAAGTTTTTTATTTTCCGTTTCTAGAACAACAAAACTACAAGAGTTTTAGTGAAAGGCAGATGCCATAACGTTAAAACAAGATGTGTCAAACTTTAAAATGCGTTTTAAGGAAATGTGTTTTTTTTGAAAACTCAAACGGGAACAGCGATTGCCTTTAAAATTTGTGTAGTATATTCTATAACAGTAAAAGTGTTTTAATCTTCATATTTATCAATCACTGATTTATTTCCAAATTTACAGTCCCTTTTATGAATATAATCAATTGTTTTCTTAAGCAATTTCCATGTAGTCACTAAGATAAAGTGCTCTAGTTTTTGTAAAAATTAAATGTCTCTTATCCTGAAGGTCATTTCAAAACATGAATAACAAAGTAACATTAAAATTGAAAAAATTGAGAATTTGTCTTGCAAATTTTTGGTACCGAGCGGGCCCCATTTATGTATCAATTTTTTGCACATTTTGCCAGTTTTCCCCATTTTAATAATAATTTTGCTTCTGTTCCTGTATTCACCCCGTGCTTGCCCTAAATAAATCTAAAAATCACAAAAAAAAAATCCCCATATCTTCATTTTTTCAAAAAAAAGTTGTCGCAAGTATAGTCGGATACCTTAAACCACTTTCATATATTTAAATACATGTAAATTACAGTATTACAATTTGAGCAATGAGTATGAAGAGTTACGGCTAACTGTTGTTGTTGTGTTGGTCCGCTAGGCGGATAGGAGCACCCCAACCTGTTTTTTGGAAAAATTGCAACCGTCCTTTTAATAAATAGCGAAAATGTATTGCATAATATTACAATTAAACGAATTTATTCCCAGAATTCTACAAAGGAAAAAGTTACTTAGTCATTTACCTAATTTCACAGCTTCACAGTTATGGTAAATAAGTAATATTTTCTCAGCATACACAATTGCGTCACATTATGGTAATGGTTGGATTGTTTATTTGTGTTTGTCTCTCACGTATACTCTTTACAAACGATATCCAATTTGCTTAATGAAATGCACAAAATAGTTTATTACCTTGTGATAGACGAAAATGAGAACTTATCGCAAACTGAAGTTTTTCGGGTGAACTTTACGTTTGCTGTCATTAATGTGATTAAAATTCAAATAAGTTTGACATAGTGTACCAAAAATATAAAGTTTTTATAGTACATTTTTTTATGAAAAATCCCAATTCACATTTTATGAAGTCATTAAACAACTTGTGAAAAGACCTGGAAAATGCTAATGTAATGTCATTAGGTATAAAACCTTGCGTTTTAAAAAAGAATCACTGGAAACATATTTTTTGTTTAACTTTAGTTTCTTTTTCCTCCATAAGATTGGAAAATCTTCCGATGTAGATACAAAGTATGTCTTCTCAATTTTATATAACTTACTTGCTTTAAAATAAAATTATTATGCAGAAATACAAATTTTGTCGTGTGTTGATGGTCTAATTTTTATTTATGTTCTGATAGTAAAATGTTTCAGAATTATTTTGAAAATAATTTAAAGTACTTTAACTTATGGGATAAAAATGTTTAGTTTTGACAATTTATTATAACAGAGGTACAAAAAATCACACAATATCAGGCGCTACATCTTTTTCAAATATATATATCTTTATTAAAAATGTATTTGAAACTTAAAAACTTCTCGCATATTTTTTTAATACTTTTCGAAAATATTCAACTTAAAATTTTCTAATATTCAGAGTAAACATTAAGGTACATTAAATACTACTATTATAAAGATATTGTTACTTATAATACTATTGCAACTAGTTTCTTTGTAGTTCTTTTCTAACTTAATACCAAGTATATATCACACAACAAGCTTCCTAATATCGTATACCTGTATCAAACTTTCTAATTTTGTTCATTTTGTTCTTTAATTCTTTTCTGAGGGAGAGAAAATTCAATCTCAAAAATATTTTAATGTAGTATAATTTAATTGATTAGTTGCAATTACCGCCCATTTGAAATAAGCTGATTTACAGGTACTGCTTTTAACATTAATAGACAACAACAAAAACTTAAGGGTGTTTTGGAAAGCTAAAATAATATATATATATTTTGACAATTTGAGATTTTTGCATTTTAGTTTGTACAGAATTTAACCTTTCAAAAAAATACCTTACTTAACCTCTAAGATATTTAAAAGCCTTTAAAACTATTTTAAATAATTGTTGAAACTGGGCCACGCCTATTTGAATGGCGAAAAATGTAAACAAAGTAAGTACTTCTGCTTCTACATTTAAAAGTTGTGTA
Organism: Trichonephila inaurata madagascariensis; assembly: GCA_019973955.1. NCBI lineage: Eukaryota > Metazoa > Arthropoda > Arachnida > Araneae > Nephilidae > Trichonephila > Trichonephila inaurata. The sequence goes on along the minus strand of BMAV01009611.1, from coordinate 4,756 downwards.
CGTCTAATTTAAAAACAAAAATCCCAGCTTCATTGTAAATTGAGCCTTTATTTTTTTATTTCCTAGCCTATTAAAACTTCAATGTATACATTAAAATTTATCTCAAAATGTAAATTTTGATGTTCGATGTACCTTCTGAGAAAACTACTGTTCACAGGTATGTAAATTTTTATGATATTTTATAATGATGGCTAATATGTAGGTGCCTTTAAATGAGCTCTTCGTCAAAACCCCAAAAATTATTTTTTACAAATTTTTTATGTGAAAAGGGGTCAAATTCCCTGCAATGTTTGATAAAATATTTCATAAATTTTAGAAATTCAAAATTAGCTAAAACTTATTTAAGTATAATGAGAAAGGTCTACTTTAATTAAGAAAAACTTCAAGCATGTACATATAACAGATTTTGAGAGAGAAAAAGGAACATCGAAAACAGCCAATTTATAATCACAAGTATATATATATAGAGAGAGGTTACCAACCTCTTTTTAACCCTAACTCAGTGATACTCACCTGCGGCCCACTGGGCCTTTTATGGCCCGGCCTATGGCCCATTGCTCTGAAAAGTTCATTTATTTATAAAAATTTGATGACAAATTCTTTTGTTAAGTGAAATCAATTTTGATTTTTGCTGCTGATACGTGTGGGTAAGAATTTTTGATAAGAGATAATAGACAACAGCGGAGTAACCATTTTTATGAATGGAACTACTTCTTTTAACTATCTTTCGCATCTTACAAGCGAAAAAAATATTCGAAGAAAAAATAGGTTGTTTCAAGACGATTGGGAAGTTTTCGCCTATTCTGTAATTTTAATATATATGTATATAATATAATATATATATATATAGTATATAGTCTTATTCTTACAAAAAAAGATATAACATCCAACTGCTTTCCCGAAAACACATAGACAGTAGGAAATCCACAAGGGAAGTCAGTATTATAAACTTTGCTGACTTATTACGCTAATATAAAAAATAATTTATAAAAAAGTGGGTTGAACATGTTTTCCCAAACCCTTCCCCTTTATGAAAATTACTGAGCAAAACCTATTGAAAGTAATGCATAAAATCTAAATCCATTACAAGATATATATATATTTTGTGTATTGCATGTTCAAATTTTCAAATTCAAATAAGTTTCAAATTTTTTTTAAATTTTGCAGGGATGACACTTCATGTTAATCTTTTTTCAAATATTATTTTTTAATTAAGAAAAAAAGTAAAAAGAAAAATAATAACCCAACGCTGTATTTAAAAAGGAAAACGTCTTTATCCTTGTAGCGCAATGGATAGCACGTTGTACTTAATCCGATCGTGGGTTTGACCCCACTTGAATGGTTTTGATTTCTGAGGATGTACCTTTACATATATTTTATTGGAAAAATTAAACTAATTAATGAAAAAATTGCAACAAACAAGAATAATAGCCCCAAACCTTATTTAGGGGGGAAAAAAGGGGTTTAAGGAAAATGCTTTCTGTTTTGCCACTTATTGTGAACCCCATTTGTTAACACATTTATATTAACGTTTTTTTTAAAAAAAATAAAATAAAAACCCCTTTGTCGGCCAAATTAAGAAATGAAAAAAAAATTTTATCTGCTTGTTTGCAATATCCTTTAACACAAAAAAAATATTTCAGTCACCTCAGCTTCGTAGGGTATCCGCTACCCTAAAATCATGATTTTTTAAAAAATTGAAAAAAATTTTTTTATGACATTTTGAAATTCATTTTTAGCTTTTTAAAAAAACCAAGTTTTTTTTTTCCTTTCAGAACAAAACTACAAAATTTTAGTGAAACAGATGCCATAACGTTAAACAAGATGTAAACTTTAAAATGCGTTTTTAAGGGAAAAGTTTTTTTTTGAAAAAATCAAAAGGGGAAAACCGATTGCTAAAATTTGTGTGTATATTCTATAACAGAAAAGTGTTTTAATCTTCATATTTATCAATCCTGTTTTTTTCCAAATTTTTCAGTCCTTTTTTTGAATATAATCATGTTTTTTAAGCAATTTCAGTAGTCACAAGATAAAGGCTCTAGTTTTTGTAAAAAATTAAAATTCTCTTATCCTGAAGGTCATTTCAAACATGAATAACAAAGTAAACATTAAAATTGAAAAAAATTTAGAATTTGTTTTAAAAATTTTTGTACCAGCGGGGCCCCCTTTATGTAATTTTTTTCAATTTTGCCAGTTTTTCCCATTTTAATAATAAATTTTTCCCTTTTTTTTAGGTTTTTGCTTAAATAACTAAAAAATCAAAAAAAAAAATCCCCATATCTTCATTTTTTTAAAAAAAATTTGAAGTATAGTCGGATACCTTAAACCACTTTCATATATTTAAATACATGTAAATTACAGTATTACAATTTGAGCAATGAGTATGAAGAGTTGTTTAAGTAACTGTTGTTGTTAGGTTGGTCCGCTATTAGGCGGATAGGGAGCACCCCAACCTGTTTTTTTAAAAATTGCGTGAACTGTCCTTTTTAATAAATAGCGAAATGTATTGCATAATATTACAATTAAACGAATTTATTCCCAGAATTCTACAAAGGGAAAAGTTACTTAGTCATTTACGTCCCACTTCACAGTCACAGTTATGGTAAATAAGTAATATTTTCTCAGCATACAATAATTGCGTCACATTATGGTAATGGTTGGATTGCTTGTTTGTGTTTGGTTCTCACGTATACTCTACAAACGATATCCAATTTGCTTAATGAAATGCACAAATAGTTTATTACCTTGTGATAGACGAAAATGAGAATCATCAAACTGAAGTTTTTCGGGTGAACTTTGATGTTTGCTGTCATTAATGTGATTAAAATTCAAATAAGTTTGACATAGTGTACCAAAAATATAAAGTTTTTATACATTTTTTTTTTATGAAAAATCCCAATTCACATTTTAGAAGTCATTAAACAATCAGAAAAGACCTGAAAATGCTAATGTAATGTCATTAGGTATAAAAACCTTGCGTTTTAAAAAAGAATTGGAAACATATTTTTTTGTTTAACTTTAGTTTCTTTTTTCCCTCCATAAGATTGGTAAAATCTTCCGATGTAGATGTTAGTGTCTTCTCAATTTTATAACTTACTTGCTTTAAAATAAAATTATTATGCAGAAATACAAATTTTGTCGTGTGTTGATGGTCTAATTTTTTTATTTATGTTCTGATAGTAAAATGTTTCAGAATTATTTTGAAAATAATTTAAGTACTTTAACTTCTATGGGATAAAATGTTTAGTTTTTGACAATTTAGAGTTATAACAGAGGTACAAAAAAACACACACACACACACATCTTTTTTCAAATATATATATCTTTATTAAAAATGTATTTGAAACTTAAAAACTTCTCGCATATTTTTTAATACTTTTCGAAAAATATTGTTCAACTTAAAATTTTCTAATATTCAGAGAACATTAAGGTACATTAAATTACTACTATTATAAAGATATACTTTATAATACTATAACTAGTTTCTAGTTCTTTTTCTCTAACTTAATACCTTTAAGTATCATTAATAACAAGCTTCTAATATCGTACATTCGTATCAAACTTTCTAATTTTGTTCATTTTGTTCTTTAATTCTTCTGAGTGAGAGAAAATTCAATTCAAAAATATTTTAATGTGTAGCATAATTTTAATTGATTAGTTGCAATTACCGTCTGTTTGAAATAAGCTGATTTACAGGCATTTGCTTTAACATTAATAGACAACAAAACTTAAGGGGTGTTGGAAAGCTAAAATAATATATATATATTTTTTGACAATTTGAGATTTTTGCATTTTTAGTTTGTACAGAATTTAACCTTTCAAAAATACCTTACTTTAACCTCTAAGATATTTAAAAGCCTTTAAAAACTATTTTTAAATAATTGTTGAAACTGGGCCACGCCTATTTGAATGGCGAAAAATGTAAACAAAGTACTTCGTTTTTACTTAAAAGTTGTGTACGTCTAATTTAAAACAAAACTTGTATCTTTCATTGTAAATTGAGCCTTTTATTTTTTTATTTCCTAGCCTATTAAAAGTCTCAATGTATACATTAAAATAAATTTATCTCAAAATGTAAATTTTGATGTTCGATGTACCTTTTCTGAGAAACTACTGTTCACAGGTATGTAAATTTTTTATGATATTTTTATAATGATGGCTAATATGTAGGTACTAAAATGAGCTCTTCGTCAAAACCCCAAAAATTATTTTTTATGTGAAAAAGGGGTCAAATTTCGCAATGTTTGATAAAATATTTCATAAATTTTTAAGAAATTCAAAATTAGCTAAAAGCTTATTTAAGTATAATGAGAAAGGTCTACTTTAATTGTAAGAAAAATTTCAAGCATGTACATATAACAGATTTTGAGAGAAAAGGAACATCGAAAACAGCCAATTTAGCACTGTCAGTATATATATATAGAGAGAGGTTACCAACTCCTTTTAACCCTTTAACTCAGTGATACTCAACCTGCGGCCCACTGGGCCTTTTTAAGTGGCCCGGTCATGGCCCATTGCTCTGAAAAGTTCATTTATTTATAAAAATTTGATGACAAATTCTTTGTTAAGAAATCAATTTTGATTTTTGCTGTCGATGTCGTATGGGTAAGAATTTTTGATAAGAGATAATAGACAACAGCGGAGTAACGACCATTTTATGAATGGAACTAATTTTTAACTATCTTTCGCATCTTACAAGCGAAAAATATTCGAAGAAAATAGGTTGTTTCAAGACGATTGGGAAGTTGCCCATTCT
>BMAV01009610.1:0-29507 GCA_019973955.1 Trichonephila inaurata madagascariensis | reverse complement strand
AAAAAAAAAATTTTTTGAATAATTCTTTTTAAACTTTTTTTTTGAATCGGATGAATACCAAATCTCTTCTCATATCGATTTCATTACACTTGTTTTTTGTAGTCTTTGCAGTTAAAACATTAAAAAGAGCATAATGATGTTAAATAAGCTTTGAAATTAATCTCCATTCAATTATATTTCTAATTACTTCCTTATTATTATAATATGTGTTACACTGCTTTAAAATTGTTTGATTTAAGAAATATAAATGATGTTTAAAAGTATTACTACTTGGAAAATACTTAAAAGTATTTTTTTTCTAAATCAAAAGAAAAATAATTGAGAACGGATTGAAATATTCTTTACTCTGTTTTCATACTTTAGAGAATACTTTTAACAATAATCAATTCTACTGAAACGACTTGAACAGTCTAGAAATTTGGGAAACATTTAAATCCTTTTAGCATTGCAATTAAGATTCCAAGATTTCTAATAGAAGATTTTGTACAAATGAATGCTAATTAACTGATTTCTATAACGCTTGATTAAAGTAAAATAAAAATAGGCATTTAAAGCTTTGTTAAGTACGATTATGGATCTTCCGAAAGTCGACATCGATTCATGCATTCGAATCCAGTTTTCATGAAAGACATTTCATGTATAACTGTCAACACAAGTTAAATTTGATTGTATCTTAAAATCTTGATGTAAAATGGAGTGGAAGTTTTTCAGTTGTGATTCCACTTCAAATATATAACTCTCATTCATTAAACAGTTTGTAAAATTTTTGATAGGTCTTAATTCGTATTAAACCAATAGACTAACAAAGATTTAAAATACATGCAATCTGTAACTTATTTATTTTCTCATTATTAATGGTTATATATCATGTCTTCATATTCATCTCATCTCTTCTTACGATCTCTTACTCATGCAGTAGTTATTTTGATAGATTGTTCATTTTCATCACAGATTGTTCAGAATTATTATGGAAATTTCTCTTTTTGCGAAAACTAGAAAAAAAATAAAAGCAAAACAAGTATTTCGTTATGGTTTTACAAAGTTTCATCCTCATCCTGTACGATAAAATATTCCATTTGTACTTTAAAATCTAATCAGAAAAGACAGAAATCAAATGAAACACTTTGTAACGGGCTCACGCGTCTTTTCTGTAACATAACCTCTGGTTTCTTTGGTGGCCAAGATTAATGGCAACTCTTTTCCAACCAAAACCCAAGAAGCGAAATGTGAACAAGAAATGCAAATAAGATAGCTTTTAAAGCGAAGTTTCACTAAGCGGGATGGTAATTTGGGGGAAAAGTTATGTTTGAAGAAGATACAAGCGTGGTGACGGCCACTCGTGAAGTTGCAGGAAAATAAACCAATAATACTAGGTTGCATACCATTGCACGCGCACCCGAACGTTTTCCATATGAAATCATTCTTAGTTGTATGTAGGACTGATTGTTTCATATTAGGACTGTATGAGGGGTGAAAAGGAAAATAATTATAACTTAGAAGTGGTCTAAATTACGTGAAGTTCGAGCAACTATACTTGTGTGTTGGTTCATTCTAGATTCACTCGTTTTAGAATTTATCTAAAAAAGTGTTGAGCATTTAGTTCTATTTTTTAATAGAGCCATATTAAAAATTTAAAATGTCTATTCGCTTTCACAAATCCTGCACTGCCTCTAGCTCACCGCTTACAATCCGAACACGGTAAGGGGATGGTATCACCGCTTTATCACTTATCGAATTTAAAACAGAAATTAAACAGGTGCATATCACATCAAAATTGAACATTATATTTGAATAATTTATAAACATTTTTAAAATGTTTGTTAAACGTTACTTTCATTTTATATAAAAAAAAAAATCTTGAAAGAAAGCTTCATCAATGGGAACTACAATATTTTTTTTTCATTTGTTAAGAAAAATCTCTGAATTTCTGATTGTGTCTATTTGAACTCAAAAATTTCCATATCGAGTGTGAGGTAGGAGTATTTTAATCCACTTACCGGAACATTCGTCTCTCAGACGGGGAGAATTTGCTTTAATGTGTGCAGATAACGCTGTGGTGGGATTTTTTTTTGGTGGGGGGGACTGCATTGACATATTCTGTTGGACTCTACCCAGTGAGAGGATCACGTGGTGACGATTTTTTTTAACTCCCGATATGTGCGATTTTTCTTACCTATCACCGTCTAACAGACGGATATTCCTGTAATTTTTTCGTGTTTGCTATTACAGGAAATCGAGAAGTAGTATACATGTAATGAGAATAATTATATGGTTGACGTTGAATTAGAAAATATCGATAAGTTGGTTACAGTAACAAAATGACTGAATATGCAGAGAACATCGCTTAACACGAAACTGAAGAGACTGAAATATTTTTTTCGTGCTAAAAGAATATAGTGCTAAAGGATATTGCAAAAAAGAAACATATGTTCAACAAAAGTAAGTTTATTAGAGTACATTTTATTTACAATGATATGCATATATGTATGTATTCAATAAAAATTAATGAATCAAAAACAGCCACAAGAACGTAATGAAATTTAATATTTCAAGATTTTTAGAAACAAAACATTTGTTGAGTTTTTGGAAAAATAATCTGAAATTTTATCGCATTGTTTTTTTAGCATCAAAATGTCAACAAACTGTTCAATGCCGTTTATTTTGTTAATCATTTCCCCATTGGAATGCGCGTCTAAATAACAATACATACTTTTCACGATGTCCATTTATTATGACATGCGAAGAGTTGCTGCATTATTCATTTGTTTTTCTTCATCGGAATCTGCATCCATGATTTTTGAGGTTAGAAGAAACATCAAAATTTCTTTGTCTGCTATAATAGGGTCTGCATACACATTATTTTTATCTACTACAAATAATTCTTACGATGATATAGTAGGACAGTCCAATAATAAAGAAACTTTCTCAAACATTTCATTAAGTGGCTTCTTTTACCTAATGGGCTCAATTCATGTGACGTCATAATCACATGATAGTGAAAGCCACGTGATTCTAATAATCAATTCAAAACTAATGCGGCGTCATAGTCACACGATAAAATTTATCTAGTGTTTCCGGCTAAATCAGTTCACGCGCTCGAGGTGTTGCCAAGTTTTGCTCTTTGCAAAACTATATTAAAAGAAATAAATATGTATACAGGCCATTTATTTAAAAGTATAAACATAAAATATGATTTTTTTAATTTAAAAAAAAATCTTTTTGAAGAAATTTTCTTTTCGAACATTTAAACATTTTTACCTAAATATAAAATTTGAAATTTTATCTGAGTTTTAGAAATAGAACAACAAGTACAATTAAGTTAATGTTTGTTTTGAATTCAATGGGAAACACGTGTTTGTTTTAATCATGTGATTTCATGAATTAATCCCATTTTTTTCATTCCCAGAAGGAAAATCATTTCGTGTTAAGCGATTTTCGTTTCATATTAAGAGAGAAAAGGAAAATACATAGTAGTTTATCTAGACTATTCTATTATTACGTATTAATCGATATTTCGTCTTAAGTGTTTTCGTGCTCAACGTTTTTCACTGTATATCGCACCGTAATAAATCAAGATTTTTCCCCTGGTTCAGAGCTAGTTTTCGCTCCGACGAATAGAACGGTTTTTTCCGGATTTCAGCTGAAGTTCGGTTCTAAGTCCGGATTGTAATGTGTAATAGAAATTAAAGAAGAATTCGAGGATTATATAAATTTATCTAACTAGATAATTATGTCACTAAATATTTTACAACTAATTAGCTTACGGTTCGATAACCGACCAATCACATTAAAAACAAGCGTAGTAGTTGTTTAATCAAAATAAGTAGCTGTGCTCATGAATTGTTTAATCAAGCAAAATTTCAGGGAAGTATCTAGAGAATTACAATTTAAATTCTCGAAAGCTGTGATACCCGCTGGCTGTGGGTATCATCTCTTCGTCATCCACATGACCTAATTTTGAGACCAAAATTTAAATTTTTCTGTTTTTTGACTTGTTTATCGACATCCTGGTTATGATAAGCAATTTTCGTAACTTCAGGAAGTATGATAATTTGTGAAGTTCATTTTTTTATCATGCTTTTAGATGCGTCAAAACTGGCACGTTTTGCATTATACTTAAAAACACATTGTCTTATTTATTAAAAGTAATACTAAGTTTCTTTTTTTGGTTAATGTATATTCTAAAATAATTATTTTAAATATGTTTCTTCCTTAGCCGATGAAAATCAATTTAAATTTGACGTAATTGTATCCTCTACGAATTGTCAATATTACACAAAAACCCAAAACAAAAAAATCTTCAACATGAATAAAGAAAACGTTTTCTTCTTTCTCTCGTTTTTTTTTTTTTGCAAATGAACAATAGCTAGCTTTTATAAATGTTTTTTTTTAAATACATAAAAAATAATTTAACTTCTTGTTTTACTCAATAAATCGAGAAAACCGTTTAAGAACGCAAATCCGTGTATTCTAATGAGAATATTTATAAAAAATAAGTTTATAAAAAAACATAGATCTGTAAAAAAGTCATTAGGTTTTTTAAAAGAAAAATACAAAAACAATCAATAATATCATGACTGGAAAAATGAAATAATCTTTATCTAAATAACTCAGTAAAAAAAACACTTAATGTCAAGGCATTGCTCCATAAAGCATAACGAAGTTCATTACATATCATTTATTATTTTTTTTCTGAAGATTTAAATTTATTGATACGTGAAATTCAAGTCCCCGTGAAATCTTTACCTTTTTAAGCACCTGCTAAGTTTTCCCCCTTTCTTTCTCCATTAAACATTCATTAATCAAACAAAAATTGACTCAAAGACAGTTTTTTTTAAACACGCAACACAATTAATCATCTTTTTAGTAGTACTTTTACAAAAGTAGATTTTTTTAAAATCAATATATCGCTTTTTTCCTTTAAGGATTTTAATCAAATGCTGAGTCTGAAACTGAATTCGAGCAATAATCTATTTACTAGATTGTGAAGTTGAAAAAAAAAATATCTATTTGCTTTTAAAATAATAATTCTGATTCCTTTTTTTATTCTTAAGTAGTAAAGAATTTTTAATACCTTTACTAATCAAGACTGAAAAAATCTAAGAATTCAAGTATTGAATGCATTTTTTATAATAATTAAATCTCACATTGTTTATATATTGTGTGAAGTAAAACATAATGAAGTGTTGACTCTTATTAAAATTTTTGTCCATGAGCGCTCTCATTATTATAGCCCTTCTGATAGCATCGCTTGCTATTAAACGTTTTTGTATCATATGATTTCTGGTTAAAGAAATAAAAGTTATCTCAAGGATTATTATGATAAAATCCTTTGTACTGACAAACAAATATTTAAAGAATAAAATAGCTGACATTAAGCAATTAAAATAAAATCTCATAATATAAATACTTATTTGTTGCACATATTTTATGATAAATTGTAATATTCGCAAGCAACGTCGTTCCTTGCATTATAATGGCAACTCATTGGAAATTTGGCGAAACCTTGGCAATAGAGCCAAGTTGACATCACTTTTTGCTACCGGCATCACTTTTTCGGCGAGTTTGCGACTCTATGGATTCTTCTGGAAATTACAGAAATCACGATCAATCAATCTATCAATATTTCGATCTTTAACGCAAGTGGATCTTTATAGAGAAAAATCCGTGAGGCCTATAAATAGAAAATCCCTCGCAGAAACTGAGTTAATCTTGTTCTGGCCATTGCAGAGTACTATTGATTGAATCTCGAAGATCTGACCAGTGATTAGTGATTTCTTCGGCTGTTGAATAGGATGAGTGAGTGTTTGTGAGTAATCTTTTACATGCTTGTATTTTAGACATTGAAAATAGTGTCTGAGCGGCGTAGAAAGTATGAAGACCTTCTGGGATTTATCAAGTGAATTTGAGTATTTTATCCTGTGTTTCAAGGATTGTTTTTCGATAATAAAATTTCCATCGCTTCTGAAGAACTGTCCTGGAGGATTTACATAAGACTCTCGAACCCCGATATTCGTAAAAATATTTTTAATTATATTAGAGTGTACGCGATGGGGTAGTTAGGAGGGGGGGTGCCAGCTCAGGTGTCGTCCACGTCACTTGACCATGGTTCAAAATTACGTGGTCTATCGCCAAAAGCCCTCGTGTAGCTGAACAGTGCGACGTTAATATTCACTCACTCACTTAGAGTGTACGCATCTTCCATATATATTTCAGACAGAAGAACAACAAAGATGAGATTAACAGTTGAACAAAAGAGTTATTACAAACAATTATCCATTTAAACCCTAAAATTTTAGAACTAGTCGCATTTATTGTTTCGAAGAAATACCCATAGAATTTTTGAATATATTGTATGCATTTTTCAGTTGGAATTAACATTGCTGTGTTTATCTGATCTCGATATGCTTCTCGATTTACATCTTGAGTTAATATTTTGCCTTCAGTACGATAAATATTTATATAGGCAACTGGAAGAGTATGTTACATTTTGAGCTCTGAATCAAGTAAATTTAATTTCGCATATTTGTTGAGACATCTTTGTTAGTAACCTGTATTGATGTAAGAGTATTCTGATTTGTTTTCTGGGATAAAATGTTGCTCTGTTTAATAATGTTGTGAATAGTTACAAAACGTAGAAAAATATATATGGTTAAGGGGGCATGATGTTTTTTGAACAATTTTTTTTTATTTATGTATTTAAAAATTATATTTAATTATTTTATATAATAATTCTATTCAAGAAAATGACACGAGATGAAATTTTTCAAATGTTATTCACACAATTTTAAAAATTAAAATTTTTTTAGGAAAATTTTACTCCTTTTGTAATTATTAATTTTTTGACCTGGAATTTTTTTGTATTATTTTTAAGGATGTTCTAAGCAACTTCAGCGTTCGATTTTGCAATAACGTTATTAGATTTGGAGGGAAAAAAATAAAAATTTTGATATGCATGCTACAATTCAACAAAAAAGCCAACATATTCTACATTTTAATTTTTAAAAATAGTATTCAGTTTACAATAAAATGGATCCCTAATTTTTATACATGCTTTTTACATAACACACAGGTAAAAAATGGAAGTGGTTGGTAAATAGCTGTGGAAGGAGTAGCATTTTGAATGCACTAAAATGTATCAAAAAACACAAACTGAGAAAAAGCAATTTAAAGTTAATAACTCTGAAAAAATAATTATAATAAGTTTAAATAAACTTCAAATACCACTTTAAGACATAAACTTTCCTTTAAAATAACCGCATTTTCGTATATTTGCAAAAAATTACATTATTTTAATGCTTTGATAACACCCTCTACTTTATATATTACACTTTCTTTTTTTATAGTTATTATTTCTCTTTTTAAAATAGATGTTTTCATCAGAACCTTTTAGCTTTTTTTTTCTAAGACGGGGGGCGTGGTCGAACGGCCTTATTTGTTAATTTTTCTTTTTTAAATGAAGTTTTATCCAACTTTTAATCTTCGTGACATGCAAAAGTGATATATCAATCGAAAGATGATGATAATACAAAAAAAATAAGAATAAAGAAACATTTAAAAAAAAGATATTTTGTTCATTTTTGAAGTACCAAGTCTTCTTAATATTTTCAGAAATTTAAACTGTGACATTATAACGCTATTTCATATGATGTCATTATCATCTCCTCTTATAATGTGTGAAAAAAATTATATAAGGAGTATATATATATATATATATAATCGATTTAAAGTCCGGAGGTCTTTTGTTATTTCCTTCCTTTTTTTTAATAATTTAGTTTGCTTTCGGTTTATTATTATTCATGTTTTTAGTGCAATAACTAGCGTAATATTACTGATTATTCAGATTTCATATTTTTTTCATAACAAACAATAGTCCCTTGCTAAACTTTCGAATGGAATGCAATGCATCAACAAATAAAGTTCTTCTAATCTGGCTGTTATATTCTATTTTTCATACTACTCCATTTTTATTTATTCGTTGATTGGTTATCAAAATAATATTCTGCCATTTTCTTTTAGAATAAAAATTTATGTAAATCAGAAAAAAGGTACAAGAATATTTTCAATATGTATATTATAAAAGTTAAGGCAACATTGTTTTTCCTAGTCTAATGTGATGCTGTTAATAAAAAAAACCACTTTTATCTCGAATTGATGTTGATGAGATTTAGCAATATAACTTTACAGATAACACTGAGTTATAAAAAAAATGGTTACTCCAAATAGAGTCACCCAACTAAAATAATATAATATTTTTTGTTTTTGACATTTGTTTAGAATTTAACATAAAAAAAAATTTAGTTTTTTTTTTCTCATGTGGGAAAAAAATTCTCACAAAGTATTATTTTTCAACGTAACTATAAAATGTGTTGTCGGAAATGAAGAAAAAGCAAGCTTACTCATGGAAAAATTTGCACCTTTGTCTTAACTTTCTTTTTACGAAACTATAAAATTGGGAGGTAACTATGTGGAAATAAGGTTGAAAATTCTTTACTTATACATCTTTTGCTTTCGTTTCAAGTTTAGGAGATTTTGATGGTGTCATGAAATCTATTTAGATGGTATCCAGAAAAAAAACACTTTTTTATGACTGCGGAGTTATGCCTTACTATAAAGTGAAAATCCTGCCTTCCTTGCGTCATTCCGAAAAGTCTTTTAGCATTTAATAACGGCATGTAAAAGTTTTAGAGTCATATACGTAGAGTCTATACATGAACTGTTAGCTATGTATCGTAGCAGGTATATTTTTAGTGTAATATCAAAAGGAATTTCTGAGGTCATTGGCTTAGTCTATTCTTTGAATGTTTTATTGAATTTTACACACACACGCGCGCACAAGGTTTTCACTGTATATTCTCTTCCAAAACTAGAAAATAATCTGATGTTTAATTGCATTGACCTTAGAATCGTAACATTTTACTCATTATGCCATATAAAAAATTGAATTCGTGAAAACAATGACTGATAATTTGTTTTCAGAAAATTAATCCTTACGTACTTAGATTTCTAATACACGTACACGTACATAAAATAATTCTGTATTTTATTTCAAATAAACTTCTATCAATTTGCCAACTTTTGATGTACAAATTATTCAGCATTAAGTGCGAATTAATACTACGCTTCTTGCACTTCAAAATTATTTTGTATAACGGATATATTAAATGCTTAATTTATTTAGCAACCACAATAGTTTTTCTTAGGTAGCAAATAGAGTGTTAATGACTCTGTAGTGTTCAATAATATAAGTCTAGGAAATATATAGAATATAGCACATTTTTGACACATTTGATTATAACCTCTATACACAAAAACACATTTGACTACACATCTCTTAAGTTATAATGCAAGAAACTCAACGGAAAACTTTAAAAAATCCAATTATGTTTACTCTGTAAGTTTTTACGAGCCAATTTTAAAAGTGTCTTTTTAATTTTGGTTGCTTACAATATTTTAAGTACAGTGATATAAGTTTAATGCCAAAATACTTAAGAAGAAATATCGGTAAACATGAAATAATACAATGGTCCCAACAAACTACTGTGTATTTTCATACATTTTTATCTTAATACAAACAAAAATCACTTACCACGAAAATATTTCCCTTCTGCGAATGAACAAAGTATGAAAAACAACAGGCAGTTTGGGGATTGTCCTACTATTACTATGGGATCGGAAGAATTCATTGAAAGGGAGGATGATATGTATACAGCAACAATTATGGCAGACAAAGATATTTTGGATTTGTTCAGAGCTGAAAAATATAATTGATGCAGAGTAATACAGCTTCTGTTCCCACGTCATCCAAAATGGGGTGCATCATGAAAAGTATGTACAGTTATTTAGACACTCATTCCAATGGTGGAATGAATTATGAATTACAAAATGAACGACATCGAACACTTTGTTGTCAGTTTGTTACTGAAAATGACAATGCAAAGAAAAACATCAGATTATTTTCCAAAAATTCAGTTGTTGTTTTTTTCCTCCAAAAACTTGAAAATTTTGTTCTAAATTTCATTAAGGTTTTTGTTTCATTAATGCCTATTAAATACATGCACATTGATTCATACCTATAAAAAATATAATCTGGTAAACTTAATTTTGTTGAAATATTATGATTAATATTATTATTAATTTTTTTCCCGATATCGCTTAACATGCAATTTTCTTAACACAATAAAATAAAATATTTCAGTCTCCTTCAATTTCGTGTTAAGCGATTTTCACTGTATAATTGCAATTTTGAAAAATAAATATTTAATAATTAACGTATGCATAAAAAATATTTAAATATTAAGTTTCCATGACTCCTTAATTAAAACCCCATTTTTTTTTTTTATTAAAAAATAAAACAATGGTTTTGCTCTTGAAATTTTGAACATATTGCTATAGAAAGTATTTCCTTTTTTCTACATAATACAATGCTTTATTGTTCTAGCTTAAGAAATAAAATATTACTTTAGTTAGTTCAAAATGTAAAATGCTACTTAGTAACGTCCACCTCCGCATTAAGAAAGAAGCCTAGGATTTTAGGGGGTCAAAGCCTAACGGAGGCGCTTTATAAGATTCCTCTTGGGGCGCCAAAACCTGACTTTTCAGGGGGGGGATGGTATTTTTTTTCCATCCCCTTTGGAGTTCTTTAATAATCAGCAATAAATTGACCCAGCTCTTAACTTTTAAAGGCATATGGTTTTAAAAGCCATGCAAAAAAAATCGTTTAAAAAAAAACATTTACACTTGGTAAATCAGGGAAACCCCAAGAAAAAATATTAAACGAAAAGTCTGTTAATATTTTCCCAATAAAAAGTGCTAATAAATAGCAATAATCATGTTAGATATTTATAAAACAAAAACACTTCCTTTTTATTATAAAATAAATTAAAATAAGCTTAGAGTGAAAATTCAGTCTATAAGTACGTATAACATAAAACAATTCAAATTGAAATTAGGAATAAAACTTATAACTAACAACTAATCATCGCTACTTGATAATAAGCGTGCACGTTTATTAAGAACTGGATTAAAAATGCTATCATCAGCAGATGCATCACATATGTCTAGCACAACTATCAATTTTTCATTCAAATGAATAATTTCTTTCGTTATTAATGTCATCAGATTTTTTGTTGTAGTTGATTAGCGGCTATTTTTTTGATTTCTCAAGTTGTTTATTAAATACAAGTTATCCTGCTACACAAAACATATAATTACGTTGAAATTTTAATACACGCTCTATGTTAAGATTAAGAGTAAGAATGTCTATACTCTTGTATCAAACTTCAAGCCCTCATGAATTAAAGGATCTGTTAAAAGCTGAACTTGAACTTCATCATTTTTGACTTCTGTATTATCATACACTGTCAGAAATTCAATTAAATCGTCCTCATTCTAAGGGTACGAATCTCCAAATTTTAAAAAATTGTTCTAGAATAAAATATTTGCGTAAAAAAAATCATTAAATTCATATAGCGTGTTATTTCAAAATATTGTTAAAAAAATATTGCGTAAAAAAAGAGTTTTTGTTTTTGTTTTTTTGGGTGTTTAAATAATAATACTTCTGTGTCTATTTACCAAAATATTTCAAATAGATCTAGGCCAGGATTGGCGAACCTGTATGGATCAACTTGCTATTTTTTCTAAGTCAATGTTCAATGAGGTATAGACGTGCAGTCAAATAATTTTGAGTTGTGATTATTGGGAAAATAATAAAACTAAATACTAACAACTCAGAATTCCGTATTCCCAACGAAAAAATACATTTTACACTGTATAGTAGAAACAGTTTTAGTAATACGTGTAATTCAAATTATAAGGTAACATTTGTGTGACTTTTGATATTGTATAACATGCATTGCATGGCACATAACTTATAATAGGAATGTAAGATGTTACTTTAAATAAAATGTATGTTGAATTAGAGTCATTGGTAAAGCAGTTTCTAAGCGAGGCTTTAATGTTATTCATCTCTGAAAATAATGATTTGAGAACATCTCGTTGAAAATTCCTTGATTGAAGGATCAATTACGGAAATAAATTCTTCTATAACTTTTTGTTCGTCTGGTTTCTCACGTATACCTGAATCTTTGATAATTTTTTCCAGTTTGCAAAGTACTTGTAGTTTCTTGTAATAATATCGTTTATGAAAGCATGCAGTTTAGTGTCAAAAGCGCGACTGATGAGGATTGCTTCATAGTAAACTTTGCTATTTTGGATAAAATGCAATTTATTTTGATTGGTGGCGTGCCCAAAATATTATGTCACGTGACAATGGTTCACCATGCCTGATCTAGGCAAATGTCAACTATTCTCATTTTATATATAAGCTTTTATTTCCTGAAATTCCTTTACATCTAAAGTAAACTTTTTCTAAATAAATTCCTAACAAATAATGTGACTTCTAAACTTAAACTATAATGGAAAGATCTTGAAATGAAGTTATTGTTCGTGCTGATTGTCCATCTTGAGATTTAAAGATGGCTGAAATATTCCATGTAATGCTTTCCAGAGTGGGTAACAGAAGTTTCTATTGGATCACTGAATGTGAAATAAATGATAATGGGAACGAGCCATTTGGCATAAGTACCATTAGGGAACAAATTTCCTATTACGAGAATCGTAAAAATTTCCTGTTGCTGGAGCGAACGGATGTTAAGTTCTTCGTAGCCATGGTTACGATTGCGATTAGGTTTCTCCCGAAGCATTAATTGTTTCTTTCCGTTCATTGTTTTTATCCTACTTTTAGTACTTAAAATGTGATACAATTGCTATAAAAATTGTGCTCTTTCCTGTTCATTATTTTTGCGGAATGGAATTTGGGGACTTTAAGTTTTACTGAGAAAAGATTATCATAACTATCAATTTGTTTTGTTTTATTTTGAATCTTTGTTTCTCTTTTACGAACTTTTCTGGATTTTTATTTGAATCGAGTTTGTAATGTTTTCTTAAGATTTGTAGTCTATTAAGCTGTTTTCAGGATACTTAAACGTGTTAAATATCGAGAGATTTATGTTTTTAAAAGGGTATTTGTGTACGTATACCTTAAGAGGAACATTTCACATTATGAATTAGTTTCAAAAATAATTTTAAAAAATAAATTTTATTTGGGGAAATTGAAAATTTCATTAAATAGGCGTTCGTTAAATTGGTGTCCGATTATATGTACCTACTGAATTAAATCCCTAATCTCTCTAGACGTATACACCCTCTCTGTTGTAATGTATATATATATTTAATAACAATAAATAGGTTCTAACTTATCTAGTCTAACTTAATGCTAAGTATTATGAAAATATTTAATGATATAGCAAGTCAATACTAATTGAAGTAGAATTTTCATAGTAATACAGTTGCAAAAACTCTTAAGGTTCGACTACAATTGCTGGTCTGAAATGTATGTGTGCATACATTCCATGCAGTAAATTACATAAATCCGATTAAATTTCGAAGAGTTAGTAATTATTTATAGCTTATATTACCAGTGATAAATTATAACAATCTATTTTGAAAAATAATAAAAATAATCTCAAAAATGAAAATATTGTTAAAAGATCTCAAACATCATTTAAAACACAAAGGAAAGCAAAATATTTACCAAACACTTTTTAAAAATTAAATAAATATTTTATAACATAATTAACATAAAGATTTATCAAGAACATTTTTTAACAGAAATCCATAAAATGCAAAGCACTATATGTGCTAAACTCTTTTAAAAATTATTTACTCTACAAAACTGTCAAAATTTATTCAAAAGGTAACTCAATTTACTTCAGAGAATTTTTTTTTTTTTTTTTTGATTTAGCAATTTAAATATTTATGAAAAGTTTTTACTGTAATTGTTTTTAACCAAATTTTCAGCTTTAAATTCTAATGTTGCAATAGATTTTTTTATTGTTTATTTTCTACTAATGCAAGAAAAAACATTGCATTTTTATTTAGTTAGTTAATGATCGCAAGTTAAATTTTTTTAATAAAGAATTTATCTTTCATATGCATCTATTTTGTATAGTTATTAAAATTTAAAAGTGAAAACATAAACGAAAATGTCAATTTCACTACAATTAATAAGTCAATGTTTTGTCATTTCGGATTTTTTGCCAAATTTTATGAACTTGTAAAAATAAAAATAAATTGAAATTATTTAAAAAATTAAACTTCCCACTGTTCTGTTTGCTTAAATAATTAAAAATGTAATGAACATTTTCTTTTAAAATCATTATTAAATTAAAACAGAAATTCCATGTTTGAAAAAGGAAGCTGTTTGATAATTTGGTAGATTGACTTATAATATTTATTTTCTGGTTAAAAGTAATTGTTAAAGAAAAAAGGGAATGCAGCTAAGTTTTTTTTAAAATTTTGCTGACTTCAAATCAAATTATTTATCAATCTCGAATAGTTTGAAAAAGCCATTACTTTACATTTTTATTTATGTTAACTATAAATATACTACTCTTAAAAAAAACGTTCCAAGAATGTAAACATGTAAAACATTTAATTAGTTTAATTGAATAATGGAAAAGATTTTCTGGAGTTTCCTGAAAAAAAAGGTGTCTTTTTTTTAATTAAATAAAATTGATCTATGAAGAATGCTCTAAAAAACTAGAAGTCCCTTAAAATTAATGAATAATTCAATTGATAGAATGTTAATGAAGCTTAAACGGTGTCTTGAGTAAAACCAACTTGCTGATTTAATGGATAAAACCATTTTTTTGAATCTCAAAATAAATGAGCTATGTTTTTCTTATTGATTGATGTGGTTGGCAAATTAAAGTTAATTTGAGATATTTTTTTTTCAAACGTTATGATTATCAAGTAAATTAAATTAATAATTTCGTAATTCCGACTCATTTCTAAAGAAATTTTCTTTATTAGTTCCGGTGATCATATGCATTTGCCTTTATTCGAACTTAAATGTTTGCACAAAGACCTTTATGAGTTTAAAACTTTCGATGGAAATACAATTATTCTAAATTTAATTTACTATATTTATGTTTCTGGGCATCGGAAGCATTATTGAGGAATAACTGCATATAGGCGTTTTTATTTTTTGTAATTAATTCCTTGACGTTTGAAAGACAAATATTTGTTTGATTTCTAATTTCTTATTGTAAATTACAAAATTTAATCGGTATACAAATCAAAGGGCAGTTTCAATTTCAGTTAAAAAAATATCCCTTGTATAGGTAACAAAATCTTATAATAAAATAACTATAAGCGTGTTTTTTGAAAATTATAAAGATCATTTTGTAATACAATTACCTTATCATTTTAGTAACACTTTTTTATCAATTTTGACCACTTCTTACGCATGTACTCATCATAACACAGGAAAAAACAATTAAGCTTAAAAAAATCAGAGTTTTACTCATAAATGTACACTTATTTTTCTAGTGATAGTTTATTTCTTTTAATACAAATCAGGGGCGTATCTACCATCGTATCAATGATACGGGGCCCCAAGTTATAGGTGCCCCAATATGTGTAAGAAAAAATCATTATATGTTAAGATACCCAAAAAGGGCTCCACAAGGAATTCTTGATACAGATCCTTTTCAAGACCAGCTACGCCAGTGATACAAATATACCTTATAGTATTTACATGCGTAAAAAAGTAATAACTTTTTGAAGTTATACTTCTTATTGTGCGTTTGGGAAAAAGGATGAGGGTAAATCACGACACCGAAGCCCGCACACCGTTATCTATTATTTTAACACTAGCTGCATGCCCCGGCGTTGCACGGGCTTTATCTACTTTTATAAATTTTCGCTTTCCTTTACAAAATCAGCACTTCTAATAGTTTTTTTTAAAATGACTGTATGATTAACGTGCATTGCTGCCCTACACGGCGAGTCTTTAGTGGAACTGAGCTCAAACTCATGACATGCCTGCCATGATCCGATACCTTGACCACTGGGCTACCGCATCCCTCTTGCTATTAGAGCTCTGGAGTAAGAGAACAGTGAGACTTTCGCCTCTAAGAAACGGACGCTCATTTCTTCCACGATTCCGGCTCATTGGCTTATTTGAAATAAAAAAAAGTAACGGGGATTCTATATATAAGCTTAAATGCACATAATGAAATATACTTAATTGAAAATATCAAAAATTGGATTTTTAGTAGTTCTCTGAAGAAAAAGTAGCGAATTTCATGGGGTTCTTTGGTAATGTTTTTGTTATAAAAAATAGAAATATTCTGAATTTAGAAATGATCGTAGTTCATTCAGTTCGTAAATATGTGCTAAATCTACCCAATCAATTTGAAGTCATTCGATCAACCCGTTATCAAAAATGTGAACTTTACAAATTCTTAATTCAGTTTCTCTGGAGAAGTCTTTACTTTATTGAAAGACACACACACACAATATTATTATTATGTAGAAACATGTTTTATAAAAGGAGAAAGTTTTGAAAAAAGGTTATTCTAAGTTAATTTTTTGCCAAAATATTGTATTTAATTTTTTTTTGTTATAATGCTTTAAAATAGTTTTACACATGTATTCTAATCTAAGTGACACTAAATATTATGAAAATTATGCATTTATGCACTTTTTTAAAATCATTCTTCCGAACTAGTCGGATACCTTAAAACATTCACCACTTTAATGAAGAAAACGTAAAAAAAAAGAGTCCTTTAGAACGCTCTTCAATGACATTTTCATCCAATATGTATTACAGGAAAAATTTGTATTCTCGCATTTTCAATTTTAAATGTGTCATGATATACAGTTTTACAAAGAGAAAAAAGAAAATATAAGTAGTTGGAGGAATAATAAATTGCAGTTGGAAATAATAATAGCCTTGATAATCGATAAAAAATGGCAAAGATTATAAGAAAAATAGTTTAAATCGCTCTCAAACAAAACAAAGACTCGAAATTTTATTTCATTTTCCTCATTATGCTTCTCTTAATTTTTTGATACGCCATTCAAATTCCGACTTTAGAATATGCTCGAGAAAAGGAATAGAAGATATAACCTTTACTTAATGGTTGGTCTTTAACAATTCTAAGCTATATTTTGATTTAAACAGAAATTTCAGTGTATTTTTTTTATATAAATTGTATTATATATTCCAATTTTTTAAAGATGTTAAACAACAGTTTATATGCTTTTTTACTTATTTTTCTTATGAAATGCAAAATGAATTCTGAGTAAAAGAAATGATTTATTTTGCTATTTCTTCAAAAAAAAAGTCTTATAGAAAAGAATTAAATGATTGACAATGAAAAAAAAACTTAAATGCATACGTGTCTTTGTAAAGAAATCCGCGAAGACGTGTAAAAAGCGAAAATAATAGTTTCGTGTTTGATTTAGTAAAATAATTTAATTTTCCAAAAACTTCTCCAATTATTTGTAAACAAATCCTTAAAACTAACAGTTACAAAAGCAAGCTTTCAAGAAATGTTACATTTTCGAACAATACAATTTTTTGACAATTTAAAACATTTTATTGTGTTTATTAATTTAAGATATATAATTAAATATAATCCATGAATAAAATGATTGAAGAATATATTGATTATTATTCATTTTTTTTTAAATTTCAGGTTTCTGTGTGTGATGAAAGTATTGGAGCATGCATTGTTTTATCCAATATTTGAAACATCAGATGAAGTTGGATGGCTGCGTTATGAAGCCTGCAGTATCTAGGTATCTATTTCATAGATTCTGATTTGTATAATTGTTCTTAATTTGGTTTTGATTTAATGTGCGTAAATTAACATTGATTAAAATTAACTCCTGTTGAAAAAAAATTAAGAAAGTAATCGAAAAAAAATGTAGAAAACTAATTCTACTTTCAGATATTTACTCATAAATTAAGGTATTCAAAAAAGGAAAAAAATAGATGTTTACCCAAACGGTACTTACTGTTTTAAAGAATTATATCATTAAAGATTGAAAGTAAAAAACAACCTTTGATAAATAAGATAGAGAAAGCAAGATAGGTTTGAATTTCAATGTTTTAATGAATCCAGTAATGTGATAAGCAATTGTTGTTATAACCAGTATAGCAAGAAATGAAAGATCGGTAAAAATCACAGGTACAGTGAAAATCGTTTAACATGAAACTGAGTTGACTGAAATATTTTTTTCGTGTTAAAAGAATTTCTTGTTATAGGATATTGCAGTAAAAACTACGTTAAACAAAATAAAGTTTATTAGAGTACATTTTATTTACATAGATATGTATATAGGGTGTAACTGAACTTTGCGGCTAAACTTTATATAAGGAGTGATAGTACACATCAAAACAAACAATAGTAAATAGGAAACTTAGGGTCCCAAACGTCTTCCGAAGGAGATAGGTGCCATTAATGTTTAGGGTCCGATATTTCACATGATTATAAAAAACGGAAAAATGGGTCGATTCGTTATCGATTTTCGCTAAAAAAATTCTTTTTGTCAGTATTTTCTTGAAAAATAAATATTTAAGATAAATCTAAAAAATGTCGTTAGAGGGCACTGTAGACTTTGGAGTAACGAACAACTATTTTTAACCGTTATTTTTTGTATCACATTAAATGCTTTCAAAAGCTTAGACTTAAACTTAAATTTTGAGCTCAAAATCCAAATCGTTGCGGGTGGTTAAGTAGCACAAACGGAATTGTGTTCAAGAGTTGAAATTTGAAACTCCCTCCCCACTGAACAGATTTCAGTTATTCCCGATCTTGGTGTCGTAAACCAGGCAGCAACTACTACCCCCTATACGTAAAATAAATGAGAGAGGGATGACAAAATTAAAACAATTAATAGACATGAACAATTTTTCAAATTTCACCTCCTGAACACAGTTGAATTTGAGCTAGTTAACCACAACCAACGATTCAAATTTTGAACTCAAAATTTAAGTCCAAGCTTTTGAAAGCCTTTTAATATGATACCAAAAATAACGGTAAAAAATAGTTTATATATATATATAAAATAAAATAAAATAATGCGAAACAAACTCACTGATTTTTACTCGCACTGCGATATACTCTCAACTGAATTCCAAAGACATCTGATGAAACTTGAGATGTTTTTGTGTGATGTTTGTAGGGTGGAGGGTGAAAATAGCTTGCTGTTAGATAAACCAAACTGGCTCGTATTATAGACCCTCTGAGGGTATTTAAAAGCAAAATTAGCCTCCCTTTCTACGGTACTCATGAAATGCTCCTCTTAATTCTCGCCTATGCGGCTGGTGTTTTGCGTATATTGTTTATTTTCAGGAGGAAAACATTTTCGTGTTAATCGATTTCCCTTTCGTGTTAAGAGAAAAGAAATGCATGAAAATGCTTAGCAGTTTGTAGGAATCATTGTACTTTTCATGTTAGCCGATAGTTTCGAGTTAGACTTTTCGCGGCAAAAGTATTTCTCTGTAATTGTGATGAGAGATATTCTGAAATCAAAAGTACATAAAGGTTACAATTGGATCGTTTTTTTTTTTCATTTATCTCTCATAATCTCGTCAATAGTTTTGCTATCTTTTAAACTTGACTCATTCAATTCATAATTCACGTTCAACAACATTTATTAGAATGTAAAGAAAAATAGTAAAAAAAAAAAAAATCATGGATGTTAAAAGCAATAAATATTTACGACCACAATTTCCATGCAAGTTATAATTTTTTCTATTAAATAATTTTTATTTAATAATAGATTCAACATTCTCAACAATTGATTAATAATTTAATTAAATGATTTAACTTTCTCCTCATAGTTGAACAATGGGCTAAATTCATGTCACGTCATAGTCACATGATAATGATAACACCGTGATTCTAGCCAATCAATTCAAAAAACTCATGTGATGTCATAGCCAAAAGATAGAAGCGAAATTGTATTTCCGGCAAATCAGTTCACACGCGATTCCGTGTTGTCAACTTTTGCTCTTTGCAGAAACATTCTTTTAAAAGATACATATGAATACAAAATGTATTTTATTTAAAAAAGTATGCGCATAAAATACGGATTTTTTTTAGTTTATAAAAATCTTTTTAAAGAATTTTTTATAATATTTTAAATATTTTTACCTAATTATGAGCGAAATTAGAGATTTTATCTAATTTTATAAATAGAACAACAGGTACAATTAATTTAATGTGTATTTTGAATTCAATGAAGAACACTGGTTTTGTTTTTATCATGTGACCATCATGAACTGAGCCCATTAATTCAACTTCAGGTGTTCCGTAAATATATATATGTATATTTCGATACATATATTTCACACTAGAAGATTACGTGCTTATTGAGAATTACCAAAGAGGGACAGGAATCTGGAATAGAAGACGATAAGGTTTTGTTGTCAGGAAGTTTTTATTCAATCGTACCACACACACTCACACACACAAATAGAGCAATTATGTTTGATATGTCTTATTCAACAGTGTTAAAAATGTTGTACTTTTGAAGGGGTAAAAAATAATCCCATATTTTCAGAATACTTCATTCTTAAAAATATAATTGTAAATAGAGCACAGTTTATTTCGTTTTTAAAAAACAATTTTATGCGGAATTCAATAAGTGATTTGCATGCTTGAATTCTTTGAGTAATAAGGTTAATAATATAGTATCCTTTATTTTAAATCAAACGAATTGGATTCTATTAAAATAAACCATGTTTACTAAGTTATTTTTACTATTTTTTTAGTTTACTGTAAATACGTTTCATAAACTTGAACAATGCCCATTATCCAAATCAGAAATAACTCAATGTTTTCAAAATTGCTATGCTATAGTAAACTCACGTAACAATTCATTTACATTAAAATAGTATTATTTGAGCAATAATCCAAATATGACATAAAGTATATTTGCAACATTATGATTTGAATTTGGTATTATGGATAAATTTATAGTCCTTAGAAGATAATATATGTTTATTTATGAGGTACAAGCTTCAAGATATTTTGATATATAAAGCAGCATTTCTCAAACTGTCGGATACACCCCCTCCACCTGGAGGGGTCTTCATAAATTAACGTGGGGGGCGCAAGCATATTAAACAGTTGAAATCAATTTAAAATATATATATTAATTTACTGAGAGTTAACAAAGAAAATACAATCTGACCCAATAAAAAAACAAAATACACATTTACACTGATATAATACTCTTATAAATGTATCAGAACTACAGAACGTATTTCATAATTGACGTAACAATTTTCAGTTAAGAACAAGTTTTTAAAATTATCAGTGATACCATGAGCTTGTCATACATAAAATTATACAGAAAAATCAACACTTGTATTACTAATTTGTTCTGTTTATACTTAATCCCTTAACTGCCTATTAATAGCTACGCTATTCGCTCCCAAATGCTACCTTTTTCCACGCAGGTGGGTGTATGTGATATTCGGGGCGGTAGAAAAAATTAAAAATAAGCAAATCCTCTAGAATAAGTATATCCGTCGCAAATGCTGTCAATGTCCTTTTTTGCATTCCAAAGCCTTCGGAACAATTTTATGTGTAGCAGTTAATATATAATAGATAATACTTCGGAAAGGCGTATCCATACGTCCGGGGTAATTAACGCACTGGCTGAGCTAGACGTTAATGGTTAAAGTCGCATTGTAACTTAAGCATCCATGTATATCATTATTGAATTCAATACATTTTTATTGTATGGAGGGTGAGGGGTGTTGCAATTATGATTGAATATTGGCTAGCAAACATTGAAAGTTTAAGAAGCACTCATATAAAGATATTCCCATGAAGTATATAAAATTTAAGGTATCCGACTACGTTCGGAACCTTGATTTTGCAAAAGCGTATACATGGATAATATTTATATATTTAGTGTCACTTAGATTAGAAAATTTATATAAAATTGTTTTGTAGTATTACAATGAAAAATTATTTAAGTACAATATTTTGACAAAAAATTAATATAGAATGAGCAATTTTCAAAACATTCTCCTTTTGCAAAAAATGCTTCTACTATAATAATATTTTGCCTGTATATAGCTCAGACCTCTTTACAGAGGCTCAACTAGAATTCTTGAAATATATAACTTAGAAGAGGGTTTATCCATGTTTTAAGACAGCAGAGGGAAGACATTTTAAGAAAAAAACGCTGATAATTGTTTCAATTGCTTGTAAATGAAAATAATGTGAATTTTCAAAACTCCTAGTTGACCCTCTGCACAGAGGTCTGAGCTATATACAGGCAAAATATTATTATAATAGAAGCATTTTTTACAAAAGGAGAACATTTTCAAAAAAGATTATTCAAAAGTTAATTTTTAGCCCCAAATATTGTATTTAAATAATGTTTTTTGTCAAAATATCCTTAAAACAATTTTATACATGTATTCTAATCTAAGCGTCACTAAATATCATGAAAATTATCCATTCATGCTCTTGTTTAAAATCACGGTTCCGAAACGTAGTCGGATACCTTAAGTGTATGTAACAATAATAATGTAACGTTATCGGCCTCTTCAATTGTACGTTCATTTACTTTACTTTGGTTGTTCATCCCCTTTTGATTTAAATTGCTTCGGAATCTTTGTCGAACCAATAATGCAGAAGCTAAATACTTGTGACTTGTAAGCCATTCCTCATCTCCAAGTTCCTTCAACGTGAAATACCGTAACTACCCCAATCCCATTAACCAATAGAATTCCAAATTCAACTGAGTTAAACTCGAATCAAGTATTTGCTTTGCTGTCTGTGGTAGTAAGATTAGTAATTAAACTGTTAAACACTCTCAGAAACATGTGCTTGATAGAAATTAACGATAAAGACATTCACATTATCCAGTTGCACTTAGCATAAATGCTTTAAAGATACAGTTTATTGGAAAAGAATTTGGAAGACTAACTCAACGTGACTAATGTTTAGTCTGAGTTCTTGTATTTGATATGAAAGGAAAAAGCAACACATAAAGTGCATAACATTTATTTGAGCATATTATTTCATTAAATCTTGTCTTTTTGTTCGTTTAATTTGCTTAAATAAAAGTAAACTATTCGATTATTAAGATATATTCAAGAAAACGATTTATTTAAAAACAATTATGGAAATTTATTCAATTCCTACTATTAGTTCACACTCTCCCTACACACACACACACACACACACACACACTATATATATATATATATATCAGTAGCACACACAAGGATTTTTAAAGGGGGTCCGGATTTTGAAAGTTCACTATTCTTGTATCATGCTCCTTTTGATTTTGTCGATATTCAGGAAAAAAACACATTAAAAAACTAATTATTGAATAAATAATTAGCATTAATTAATAAAATTAATCATTAATAATAAATACTTAATGAAATTTTGCGCACTATATACTCAGAATTATAATCAATCGGAAAAAATATCAAGGGCTTTGGGGGATCCCAACCCCCAGAAACCCCTTGTGTGCGCCACACTGATATATATATATATTTTGTTCAAATTTTCAATCGTTAATAAAATACTTTTTATTTATACACTCAAGTTCAAATACTATTTTTTAAACTAGTAGTGGAGGACACTCGATGTTATAATACAATTTTTTCAAATATTCATTCATTAATACTATTTAATTAAGGAATAAAAATAGTAACAAACAAAAATAATAGACTAACACCATATATACAAAGGAAAATAACACGTAGTGTTCTGGTAGCGTAATAGATAGCGTGTTGGACTTCTAATCCGAAAGTCGTGGGTTTGAATTCCAGCTTGGATGGAACAGTTTCTGAGAATGTAATTTCTTTTTACTATACTATTTAATTGTAATAATTAAATTTTATTAACAAATAAATAATAACAAACAAAAATAATAGTCCAACGTCCTAGAAAAGAAAATGGAAAATTGCAAGGAAAATCGCTTTCTATTTTGTCCCTTAATACTGTAATTCTGTCATATGTATTTACATATTTCTATTAATTGTAATTGTTAAATAAAAAGTAACCAAAATGAAACTATACTTTATTGATCTAAGAAGGAATTGACTCATTTTTTTATATTACTTGTTTTTTTTTATATCTTTAAATAATAAAAAATGCCTATGTGTGTACTTATGTACGCACGTATAAGAAGGTATACTCCTTTGGCGTAGCAAGATTAAAATCTTTCTAAAACTCTTGAGCAGAGTATTTTGGGCCAAGGACGAAAGACGGTCACGAGCAGAGTTCAACGATTTTAACCTTAAGTCAATCGGACCAGCCAAACCCGAGATTATCCCGCTTTAAATAAATTTAAACACCCCCGCAAAGGGACAATACAATCAATAACATGGGGGTTTTCGGCAGACTGTATATGAAGATGAGGTGAATCGAATGTGACTCCTGGGACCTCATATTGAATGTCTCGGCGGGTAGAATCGTTCCTGAGAAAATTAAGACATCCGCCTGAAGATCCCCGAGTGATGGTTATTTTAAAATAATGAAAATAAAATAGAATCAGTGCAGCCAACAACTCGAAACTTAACCTGGTTGTGAGGAAACACAAGATAAATCGATTGGAACAGTCCGGAGTCTGTAGTTGCAAATGGGGTGGGGCTAGCTTGAAAAAGGAAAAAGAAACTAACTCACTGGATAACTGTGACGTAAAAAGTCACGTTCATCCCAACAATACACAGAACAGTAGGTGATCCCAAAGTTTCATCCTTCTATCTCTGTAAAATCGTGACGTCATTAAAAGATCGAACCCCATAGGAATAACATGGAGATTTTAATTTTAGTGATAACGCCCCCCTAGGCCCACTAACTACACACGAATTATAAAAGATGAAAGAGCTCAACGAGAAGAACCTATAGTCCTAAATTCATTAGCGAAGCTCAAAAATCCTCGGAGCTCTATGCGGGAGTTAGAAAAAATTTAAAATGTTAAATATGAGTGAAGAAATGGGGCTATGGTTCTGAAAAAGTATGTCTAGGATGCTCATAGGGAGAACAATCGAATTCAGTCAGTGCAGTCGACCAAGTTGCCATAGGATTAGATTTATGACTGGGGAAGACATGTAGGGAGGAGAGGGTACCACTGGAGAGGGGCAATTATATGTCCAAACGAAAATATTGCCAACCTACAAAAATCAAGTCCTTGGGGGGTCAAATGTTTTCAATCCCCATAAAGTTTACATGGGAGCATACTTTAGTGCTTAAACCCTCCCCATACCTACACAATGGTAATGAAGTAGATGACTAGATGGGTCTCGACGAGTGAAATATTTAATTCAAATCTCAAGTTCGAGACTCGGAACAGGAACCAAGTTATTGTGAATTTAAACAAATTTAAAGTAATTAAAACTATTGAGGTCCATGGGTAGCCTAGTGGTTAGAGCACCGGACTCCGGACCGAAAGGCCTGGGTTCGATGCCAAATACCCTCCGAGTACACGTGGAGCACGTGCTCGTTAAATCAGTGGGTCCGAAAGTCTTGTGGGCTGAATCACTAGTGCAGGAAACTGGAGAAAATTTCCCTCCAATTCAGTTTCATGCCTAAATTGTGGAGTTGGAGATAGGTGGTGTCGCCATCTATCTTTCCTTCGGGAATTTCTCCGAGTTAAATCGTACTGTCGCCTGTATGGTGCTCAAGGCTCAAGGCCAACGACAGGCGTACTTCTAGCCCATTACCACGATGAATTTCGTGGTCCTTGATCTGACTATGTCAGACAGGTGGCATGAGCAACAATAACAACAAAACTATTGAAGAATTTGCCCAATGAGCATGAAATTATAATAATAAAAAGAGCAGAGAGAGAGGGATCGAATGAGCGAGGTCTGAATACATGGTCAGACTCGGGTGTCGAGATATTGACCAAAAAGCTGTAAAGGTGGGGGGGGGGGAATGCTTTCCAACAGATATGATTTATAACAATAGCTATTACAATCCCCCAAATATCTGTCCCCTAGCACCAAAAGAATGGCATGAAAAAAAAATGAGACAACGGTATGCGCACGCATCGTAAAAAATTACCCTCATCCTTTTTCCCAAACGCGCAATAAGAAGTAAAACTTCAAAAATAATAAATAAATAAATAAAATGTCGGATCACAAATACAAGGAACATGAATTTTAGGAAGGAAAAATTTGACGAAATATTTTGTGAAACATTTGATTTACTGGAAGCATCGTGACTGTTATCTAAATACTTTTAAGAATTTATCTTTTGGCCATTTTAAACTTAAAACAACATGATAAGAATTAAAAAAAAATGGCGTCATCCAGATTATTGAAAGCAATTTAGTCACGGCAGTGTTTCTCAAACTTTCAATATTTGCGACACAATATTCAATCATAATTTTTATCGCGCCCCCTCCATACAATAGCACAATGTATTGAATTCATTAATACTATACCTTGACGCAGAACCCACAATATACTTTAACCTCATAGGTGTCACCGGCCTATATAAACGTCTAACTCAGCCAAAGCGTTAAATGCCCCGGACGTATATATACGTCTTTCAGAACTACGATCTTCTCTGTGCACTGTTATCCATACAATTTTTTCGAAGGCTTTTTAATGTAATAAAAGGACATTGACAGTGTTTGTGAAGGATTTACTTATTTCAGAGAATTTAATTATTTATTCCCTTGCTCCCACCCCCTCTCGTCTCCCAGTACATCACAAGCGTGCCCTTACGTGGCAGCGAATCACGTAACTTTTAATCGACAGTTTCAAGCTCAATTATTTACCGTATAAATTATCAAATTAAATGTTAATTCTTGTATATAATTTTATATATAACAAGCTCATTATTAAACTTGTTAATAACATATTTCTAATGGGGGCTGCGGATTAGAGTTTTGCCATTGCAGACCTAGTATTTTCCCCGGAAGTTGGTATCTCTTTTTAGTGCGGGACCATATAGGCGGATAGCAATGACCGCAGGTATTTTTGACGCCCAGTTTCCTCCTTAGAGGGAGGCACCTGAGCTCTAACATTGCAAACCTGTAATCGAATTTTATTTTGCCTAAAGCACCCAGGCCAAACAGACACTCTAGTGATCTTTTACATGCCGTATAATCACATGACGGAGCCAAGGCTAGCAACACACCAACCACGACACCCAGCTGGCACTTGTTCTTAACTTGGTATTGTTAAATTAATTATAAAATGCAATGTGCAATACTGATACATTTACAAGTATATTACAGCAGTGTAAATGCATATTTTATTTTTCTTTCTTTTGTCAGAATGTATTTTAATAATTTTTTTAAATATTATTTTTCAGAGTTTTCAATATACCCTTGTAGAGTTATCACACCTCCCTAGGGCTCCACGCACCATAGTTTGAGAAACGCTGGCTATTGTTAATTAAATTGTTAGAAATGGAATTCGATGGAAAATTTTCTGATTTTAAAAGCTACAAATTAAAACTTCATATTTTTACTTCACCTGTATTTATCGATATTGAAATTGTAGATGAAAACATACCAATTGAGTTAACTAAAATCATCCAATGCAATTTCATTGTTAAAGCAAAAATGTATGGGGCTTGAAATTCCAGGCTTTTATACATATATATTTGTAGATTGCTTTTCTAAAAAGTCTGTGTTTGTTATTTGTGCGATGAATATGTTCTGTAGCACTGATTTATGTGAGCAACGGTTTTCTTCAATGAAAAATAACAAAAATTCAGGAAGGTCAAGAATAACCCGACCCCCAGCAAATTATAGAAATTTCATCAGCTAAGTATGTTCAACTAAATTTGGATGACTTGCTTTTTGAAAAACGGTACCAAATAGCTTCTAAAAATTAATATTAAACACTATTTCTTTTATTATAACTGTTTTGTATATATATACCCTCATAAAAAATATGAAATATGAGTAGTTTAATTGTAAGACTAACATGGAATATGAAATGACTGTGTAAGTATGATATAAATAAATTTTGAGTCTAATAAATACATAATTCAATCATTCTTAAAACCGTATTTTATTAATTTTTTGAACATTAAAAAGCCAACTTAATATCAAATAGATCATGTGACCCACAATATCATACGAGTTTGACATGCCAGTTCTAAGCGATTGTTTATGTACTTCCGCGATGTTCGATGAAAAAGTTATGCTTTTTCCAAGCCACAAAGCGACATTTCTGTGAAACGGATGTATTGAATTATTAAACTTAGATGCAGTGAGATTACAATTTCTGCATCCCAGCCCTCTTAATGCTTCATACTGGGTTGCGATGAGATTGCATCTTTTATATCACAGCCTTATTCATATTCCATACCGGGTTGCGATGAGATTACACTTTTCATATTGCAGCCCTCTTAATGTTCCATATCGTGTTACAATGGGATTCCTTTTCTATATCACAGCCTCTTGATGTTCCATATCGGGACGCGATGAGATTGCAGTTTCTATACCACAACCCTCTTGATGCCCCACACACATATCGGGTTGTGATGATAATACAGTTTTTATCACCGCCCTCTAGATATTTCATATAGGGTTGCGATGAGATTACATTTTTTATATCACAGCCCTCTTGATGTTCTGACCGGGTTGCGATGAGATTACATTTTTATATCACAGCCATCTTGATGTTCTATACCAGGTTTCGATGAGAACACACTTTTCATATCGCAGCCCTCTTGATGTTCTGACCGGGTTGCAATGAGATTACATTTTTATATCACAGCCCTCTTGATGTTCCAAAACGGGTTGCGATAAGATTAAAGTTTTTATATCACATCCCTCTAGATATTCCATACCGGGTTGCGATGAAATTACATTTTCTTACATCGCAGCTCTCTTCATGTTAAAACCGGGTTTCACATGATCTCATACTTGCATGTCTTTAATGTATTTCAAGCCAGTAAAAGAGCGCTTTATTACTTCGTGAAGCCAAATGCAACAACTTAGCTCATCAATGGAAATCGAAGTAAAAGGGCTTTTCCTTTATTACATATAACATTCGTTTCCCATTGAGGTGCTCGTTGTTGAGCTTTTGGCTCTCACGTAGCGCATCTTTTCGGCTTCGAGGTAAGCGTAGAGGTCCCCCACGGTGGTGATCTCGATGCGGGGTTGTGGAGGGGGTCGCTTCTTCAAATTGTAGCAGCTGGAAGGGAAAGAAAATCTCGTCAGGCATCCGAACTTGATAAAAACGGTCACAAGTATAATTCGTCACTTTTTTTTGTTTTTTTGTAGACATAACTACTCTACATATGTAAAGACGAACTTCTCTACAATCGATCTAGCTAAGTTTAATAAAATACCTTTAAAAATTACTTTAATTTAGTACTGTTTTTAGAAGTGTACTGTCATTATCTACTTAGCATTTGGTATAATTATTACTTGAACTATAAATACTGTATATAGCAGTTATACTTCTGTACTATTATTACTGTATATAGTACTATTAATTTAGTACTGTTAGTACTGCGTTTTTACTGTAAGTTCTGCATTGCTTACTACTTTTAGTACTGCATTTGACACTGTTGATTGAGTAATATATTGTCCTTATATCTTAAAATTTTGTTTTATTATGCAATACATTTTACTTGGGGAACCTTATTTACAAATCACAGCTTTTTTTTGGTTTTGAGAAATATAGTAAAAAG
>BMAV01009609.1:0-67317 GCA_019973955.1 Trichonephila inaurata madagascariensis | reverse complement strand
TCCAAAGACTTTCGAACGCAGATAACTATCAAGAAAGGAATTGGGATCCAAAAAGAAAACCCGCGACCAAAGATTGATTGCATCGAAACTAGGAATGTTTTCCGGCACTATAAGTAATATCATTCGTAATAGATTTCCATCTTAAAAAGATGTTTAAACCTTAAGAGTTCATCTCCTTTTGACAAAACATATCGCTGAAAGAAAAACTAATTGTAGAGAACTATATGAAAATCATTTACTGCTAAAAAATGGAAATTTGTGGTAATACTCGATGACGCATAAGTATATTTAAGCAATTGTTATAAAAAAAAGGCCAATTGTGAAAGAATTTGGAGTAAAATTGGCTTGACAGAACTAAGAAAAAGTTTGCTTTCATGGAAAATTTGAGCGAGAGCTATTGTTAAGAATAATGGCTATCACACAAAAGGAAATTTCCACAAAAAATGCAGAATTTATGAATAGAAATTAATTTTCAAAATCGCTTCCATAAAGTGTGAACGAGCATCTGTATCGTAATATAATGAGAGCTGAATAGTTTTAACACCTGGCTACACGTCAGTTCAGTTATACTACATGTCTGCTCAAGCATTTTAGTGAACTCAAATTATGTATATAATTTTCTTAAGGAATTAAATTTTTATGCGTTCAAGATACAGGGTACTGTAAGTGATATGCTGCATTTGTGAAATATCCGCGGGGAAAGTCACATTCTTCAACTTAAGGCTACACGGTACCCTAAAAATTTGATTTTAACAAATTTTTTTTCTAATGGCCCATATCATTGAGAGAAGCTTCCCACGAAATTTCAGATGTGCTAGCAAATTAGTTTTAAAGATATTTGAAGTCTTATGAGCTATGGTTTTGGTTTCATTTTAAAGCATTTTTCCACTCTTAAATTGAATTAATTTAAAATACTTTTGCGATTTTAGTTTGAAATAGTTATTAATTCCAATTTTCATTACTAAAATCATTTTACGCTTGATTATGTTTTGAGTTTTTTGATTTTCTAAAAATTAATTAAGATTAATTTCAAGGCCATTTTTTGCTTTAAAAATAGTTTATATAACTTAAAAGCTTTATCATTAGTTTTTTCCTGTTGAGAAAATGCCATGGCAAATGCGTTCTTAAGTTGCTGTGAGAAATAATGTTTCGAAGAGATGGAATACTACT
This sequence comes from Trichonephila inaurata madagascariensis, assembly GCA_019973955.1. Classification (NCBI taxonomy): domain Eukaryota; kingdom Metazoa; phylum Arthropoda; class Arachnida; order Araneae; family Nephilidae; genus Trichonephila; species Trichonephila inaurata. The sequence continues at coordinate 66,147 of BMAV01009609.1, read as the reverse complement.
GAAAATGATGTATCTAAAAATCACTCATCTGCTGATTCTGCAATTAGACTTCTGAATACAAGCATTCTGAATTCAAATGTTGCAGATATAACTGAATATTTCCTTTTATGTACCAAACTACCTTTATACTAAAACATATTGTAGTACTATATTTTAGTATTTTAAAGCCGTACAAAAGAGCTAAAAATTCTTAAACTGACCCAATTTAAAACTGAAAAAATTAAATTTTATGTGTGCAAACCTTACTATTCTTAGCTTAAGTTAGTATCATTATTATTTTGTACATAAATGATTCGTGTTTAAAAAACGTAAAAAATATTAGGTTAAGATAAAGCTGAAAAAAAAACGATGTTTTAACAAATGCTTCAATTTATGCAAAAATTTTTTTTAAATTTAAAAAAATTTTATTTTCAGCCCCATTTAATTAAAATAGTGTTTTTATGCAGAACATACCTTGGAAAATAACATTTTAAAAAATTATAACTTTACGGGCATTATAATTTTTTGTTTTATGATTTTACAAATTTTTTAAAATGCTTTTTTTCTGACTTTCAATTTTGAAGGTATAAGTGTTTTCTAACCCTAAGGTTTTTTTTTATTCAAGATAGAGCCTTGAATTTTTTGTATATACCCCAAACGCGTATGCCCTTTTAAAGGGTTGTATGGATTTAGGGCTGAGATTTCTATTTTTTTTTAAAAAAAATGCTAAAATTGATGTTTTAAAAATTTTCGTGTTTTTCCGGGTTTTTTCTGTTTATTAAAAATCAACAAGGGAAAAAGATTTTCAAATCCATATAACTTTTGTTTGCAATAACCGAAGAAACATAAATAACTTAAAATGACTAAAAAATTTCAAAAATTATTTTATAAAAGTTTGAAAAACTTCAAAAATTTCCTAATTTTTTTTAAATTGTAAAATAATGGCTGGTCAAACTGACTTTTTACTTATAGAATCAGCTTAATAATATAATCTAAATATAAAACATCAATTTGTATAACTGTCTCCAAAAATTTTTTTTTTCAAAAATGGTACCGTGTAGCCTTAAACGCACAGTGTAAAGTTTTTTTTCGCTTATAGAATACAATAATTAAGACACAAGACATTTACAGCTAAATTTAAATTTTAATTTTTTTTATTCTCCAGCAAATTTTTATTGACTGATCAAAAAAAAATTTTTGTGTTTTTTTTCTATAATTTACAAATTACGCCAACAGAATATTATTTTTTGAACTATCAAAAAGTTTTGAAATTGAAATGCGCCCCTTTTTTTTTCAATAAAACTATAATTATTCATACTCTTCAAATAAATGGAAATTTAATAAGACTAATTTCAGAACAAAAGAAAAACTTTAAAGCTGATATTTCGTCTGATTTATACAATAATCACTTTATCATTTATTGGAGGCGTAGTTTGAATTTTTAATAAGTTTCGAACTTTATTTTTCATATTGCAGTTAAGTTTATTTCATTTATTTTATCCTTATTTTTTTACTTATTTTCTGACTGCTCTTACATAAAATAAATAAAAGATCTTTGGAAATTATTAGAAAATACATTTTCTGTTAACTTATTTGAAAATTGTGGCCTCAAAATTAAATGAAAATATAATGTAGTGTTATTTATTTATACATTAAAGAAAATTTTAATAACATTCTAGAATTTTTCCCTAATATGTTTAAATTGTTATTTTATAACAAGAAACGTTTATTGCACAGTTTTGAATTTGAAAATATTTCCAAACTATTCAATTGATATTCTTTACTATAGAAAAATTTTTTAGTTATTTATTACATGAAATAAAGTAATTGTTCACACATATATTTTTCATGGAAATAAAAATCTAGATCTCTTATCCTGACTAATATTATAAACACGAAAGTTTGTTTGGATGTTTGTTATTCATTCACGCAAAAACAACTGAATGGATTTTAATGAAACTTTACAATAATATAGCTTATATATCAGAATAATACATATGCTATAATTTATAAAGATATTGTGTGAAGTTTCCAAAATATAACGATAATTGTTAAGAAAGTAGGAAAAAATCTTCCATCTGCAAAAATGCCCGCGACAGCATATATCTATCTTTTTTGTGTGAAGCAAAAGTTTCCCTGTTTGATTTGTCTACACCATGCCTCAGCGCGTGTTCGCTTTTAATTTATTCCTTTGATCAGTGTAATCACAATTTTTTTATTTCATTATAAAGCTATATTTCGAAGGGAGAGGGGGTGGCAAGATTTTAGCACAAAATATATACAATGGAAAGTAATATTAACGTATTACACTTCCAGATATAAATTATTTACTCTATTTTAAGCGTTCATTACACAAAATTTGTAACAATGTGTTACTTTTGCTGAGCAGAGATCAGCTTAGGAAGGTGTTTTCCAAAATTGACTGAGAAGAGAGTTACGGGGAGTTATAAATAAATAAAATTCCCTTGTTTCATCTATTAGATCTACAGACTTAAAACTCAACAAATATGTAGTTTTTTTATGTTCAGCTGAGATATGCAAAAACTTTTTTTGTTTAATTCACGTGAAATTAACTCATTAAAAACTTCTTTATACTTTATCCTTCAATCTGTATTGTTTAATTTTTCAATTTACCCGTGCGAAGTACGGGTATACCAGCTAGTATATATATATATATTTTAAATAGAACATAATTTGTCCTAAAATGAGTTCTAAGTAAATACGAAGGGGAGTGTTATACATATTCAAAAAATAAATATACAAAAAAAAATATTTATGCAGGAGCTAGTATAGCAAAACGATAAAAATGACCTCATTAATTAACAAAAATGCATGTTAAAAAAATGGCTTTTTTTTACCTTTTCTCTCGCGTAAATTTTTAATCCCTCGAGTGGTGTTTCCCTGTACAGCATACGGGCAACAAAAAGCTGGCGACAAGAGGTTTGCTCATACGCTGTACGGGCACTGATACTTTCTTTCGTTCTTTAAATTGAGTTTATTTTTAATTCTTATGTTGTATTATTAAGTGCTAGTATTTTAAAAATGTGATGTAGTTTGTATATGGTGCTTAAATACTTATCCGGGATATTTTTTTTGTGGTGAAGGAGAGGATTTTTTTGAATGCAAGAACTTGGAATCTTGAAAATATTCGATGTAGAACAGGGATTAGTGAGACACTGTGATGTTTGTAGCTGGAGAAGGAAAGAAAATGCAAAGTATTAAAAAAAGCCGATATTATTTCTGTCCCGACTGTAATTGAAAACTTACTATCACATCATGCTTCAAGTTGTGTGTGCATATGCATGCACAAAACCCTCAAACCCTTGAAAAAGAAGTACGAAATTTTTTTGTAAGTATGAGAGAAATTCTTTTAAGATATATGGAGTATTCTTCACAGTTCAGGATTTTTCTTCTTGTGTTACACAATTATAAAACAAAAAATAGTATGAACACTTTAAAATTGAAAATTAAAATAAAATTTTTCCATTTTCGCAGTTTGTTAAGTATTATGCTTAGATATATCCACCTTATTTTAATGTACCTTATTTTGGAACATTTTGGGTAAAAAAATTGAGCGGCTAAGGATTTTTAAACCAGTGCTTCTCAAACTTTCAATATTTGCGACCCAATATTCAATCATAATCTTCATTGTCCCTCCTCCTCCTCCATACAAATAGCAATGCATTGAATTAAATAATACTACACACTTTGAACGATGTCAAAGCTACAATACGACTTAACCACCTGCGTATACATGTGTCTCGCTCAATCGGTGCGTTACATACCTCGGACGTATATATGCGTCGTTCCAAAATACAGTATTTTCTGTGCACTGCTATCCATAAAATTATATCGAAGGCTTTGAAATGCAATAAAAGGACCTTGGCAGTTTTTGCGAAGGATTTACTTGGACCAGAGGTTTTCTCACACGTTTACTTCTTTTCTTACCTCCCCCCTCTCCCCAATACATCACATACGCGTTCCTACGTGAAATGCGGAGGAATTGGTGAAAGAATTGCATAATTTTTAGTCGGCAGTTAATGGATTATTTATAAATTGTGCAAATTTTCTAGATAGGAGTTGATTTTTGTATATAATTTTATATATGATGAGCCCAGGGGGTCACTGGTAATTATTAAACTTGTTCTTAACTTAGACTTGTTAAATTAATTATCAAGTACACATTGTTGAGTACTGATACATTTATAAGAGTATTATATCAGTGCAAATGATAATCTTAATTTTTATTATGTCAGAATGTATTTTGCTTGTTTATTTTCAATAAATTAATAATTTTTAATTTTTCTTTTTTTTTACATATTTTCTTATTCTCGCGCCCCCCTCGTAGAGTTATCACGACCCTAGGGGTTTCGCCCCCCAGTTTGAGAAATGGTGGACTAAGCAATTATTGGCAAAACTATATACATTTACGAGAATTTGCCCTACCATTTCGCTAGGTATTTAATGATATTTTATCTCTATATATTATTTTTTTATTGTTACCTAAGTTCTTACATTATACTTTCAATTATATTGGAAAACAATCATTCTTTTCACCTTTTTATCAAAATAGAACATATTTTAAATTTCTAAAACGAAAGTTTATTTAACTTTTACACCCCAACAATCCTCCTCGAGAGTTGATTTCCCTCAGCCCCTACCTCAGCGAATCTCTACTTAACAACAGCAACAGAAACCACGCTTTAAATTTTCAAAACTGTTGTTCTAATAGTTCAAAAATATGATTTTTTTAAGTGAAACTCCTTTGCGCTTGAGAGTGAATGAGAAATTTGCCCAGTTTAGCGTTAGGGTGTTAAAGCGAAAGTAAGTAGTCTTCCCCATCCCTCCGATTCATCACCATGGTGACAGGATAGCAAGTGTGAGGAAAAGAGAAGATCGGGGACACCACGTGACTTGCGTGATATCCGTAAAAAAATTGGATGATTGCCCACCTCTCCGATCGCTCAGCTTGCTCATCATCCGATTGGAGGTCTTTTTCCCCCAGACACGGGAGCGTCTATCAACGTTTGTATGAGTTGCAGTGTGTGCATTACGGTGTAGATAAAATAGCTCTTGCATTTACAAAGTCTATGATGCTTATAAAAATGCTCACAAAGATTTTCAAAAGCAATTCATTGATAATCCTTTCAGCCACGGGCGTTCAATTTATGATATATTATGGTTTAGAGATGATTTGAGAACGCCTGTTGCTGAGCACAAAAATATTTTACAAAATATTTTACCGAAAATTAATTTAGAAGGCACATTGAAGCATGCTACAATTGTCAACAAAGTTTAAATAGGAAAAGTATACCAAATCAAAATATATATTCCCAGAAATTCCAGCACATCTTTTTACTTTGGATTAGGTATGAGAAAGACTCATTTCGCCTCGAATACCTTTCATGCAAATTAGGTGATTTAGATATGTTCACTGTCAGTTTGGAATATTAGGACAACTAATCAATGTTCTAACGTTGCCAAAGAAGTCCAACTTCTATCGCGTGGCGTTCCACGCACCATATTTTTTTTAAAATTTATAAAACCACTGTGACTCCAGAAACCTTACTTCCGAAGTTGATTCCTCAAAATCCCCATTCTAACTGCATTCAACAACAACCACACAAACAAAAAACATGTCTCCCCCATTTCAAGCCTGTACATCTAGCAATTCAAAATTAAGGTTTTGTTTACCCATAAGGCCACCAAAAGACCCTTAAACTGCCTTTGGAGTTGATTTTCGCATAACCTGTTCTTAGAGAATCGCTACGAGACAAAATTTTACTAAATTTTAAGTCAGTAGGTCTAATAATTTATAAACAGAAAAATTTTGACTATAACGTCCCTCTAACACCCTTTAAGAGTCGATTTCCGCCCAATCCGTGAGAAAAGAAACATGCCTATCAAATTTTAAGTTTGCAGGTTTAATAGTCTCGAAAATATCGTGATAAGTGAGTGAGTGAAGGAGAGAATGAAGCAAAATTAAGTGAGTTATCTCCTTTATATTATATATAGATATACGAAAACATTCAGGTTCAACATATGTAGATAAAACGTACTAAATGTGAATGTTCTAGGGAATAACATAATATTCCAAATCACCCTTTTTAAGCTACTTAATCTTGTATATGAATAAGCATAAATTTCTTTGCTCACTGATCAATTTGATTATCCTAATTGTTATAGAAGTCTCATTTTAATGATAATCTCTTCTCCTTTATTGGATTCTGTTGTTGTTTTCAAAAAAATTCTTTTTCGCAAGATTATCTCCCTTAAAAATAAAAACACGTTTTGCTGTTAACATAAAAACGCTAGTGTGTGTGCTTTTATTTTAAACACAACGTGCTTATATTCCCAGATAATTAAGGATTCCTTATAGAAGCTTTTCACAGAAAGATTTTTTAAGATGTTCATTAAATATTTTTTTTTGTAAATTAGCCCAACAAAGCATTTTATCAGTTGGGGGATGAAATTAATCTCTTTAATACCAATAATTAAGTGCAGTGAGCCGTTTATTACAACAATATATATATATATATTTAATTGAGAAGTACTTCGGAAAATCCGTAGTTCTTTTAGCATCTACTAAAATAATCAGTCTAATTTCTCGTTAATTATCGTTTTGCTTTATAATAACCAACTTTCCGAGTAGAATCAAGGGGTGGAATCATTATAAAATTTATAAAAAACAACCTTCAGAATTTATATGACCGAAGACTTATATGCAAGACAAAATGTATGGAGGCACCATGGATCTATATATTCCAAAAATATGTGTAAAATATTTTTCTTTCAAATAGGTGTGTGTTTGTGCTCCACGGTAACTCAGTGGACTTGGTCGCGAACTCGTGGTCGGCACTGTCGAGTCGTGGGCTTCGAACCCTAGCACTACTGAAGATGCAGTGTAAACTAGATGATATTTGTTAAACCTGTCGAGGCTCAAAGCTGTTTTGTGAGCATATTGTGGAAGTTACAGAGTGGAGTATTAGCTTGACCGAAGGGCAAAATTTCGAGGTCCGTCACTACTAGCCTTCCCACATTTTTAAAGTGACCAAAAAAACATTGATTTCAAATAGGTATTGAAGTTATACAAAATACTAGTTTCTTTAAGTGCCCCATAATACTACAAATACAACAGAGAAGTTATTTCAATGATTTCATTTTTGTATTTTATGTTATTTTTTCAAAACCTTTGGTTTAATATGTTTCCTGTAATGATGTTGCACAATTTTGAATGACTAACTCGTAGTATACATTCTTCATTTTTAACATTCTTATTCCCCTATATTTTCTCATAGCCTTATATATAATTTTAATATCTCAAAATATATAATGTGACACCATTTAACTTTTATTTAAAATGAAGTTAAATTTTAATGTTCCTATATTGCATGTTCAATAGACAATGCAAGGCAAAATAATGTTAATATTCTATAAAAAAAGAGTTAAAAAAAAACTTATAACACATTTAGCATTAAAATTACTATGGCGATAACATTTAAAAAGAACATACAAATAACATAAATAATAGTAAAATAGTTATAAGAAGTATTTTAAATCTTTTATTTATTTTGTTGCGCGTGTTCAATTATATTTGTTGAAACAAGATAAATACTTATCAAACCAATTATCTAAATATTCTGGCTTCATAATAATAATAAATGTTCATCACAGTTGAACTTTGCAATTATAGATATATTTTACATAAAATTATTTGCATAATATAGTCTATAATCACGAAAGTTAAAGTAATAATTATTGTAAGTTATGATGCTTAACAGGCATTGTATATCTTCAATTAAACTCGAAATGACAGATACTGTCTTTCAATATACCGAAGTACAAAAGAAACTTGGATAAATTCCAGTTTATTCTTCTTTTTGATAGAAAGCATTTTACGGAACTCTTAAGAAATTGAAATAAAGAATAAAATTTAAGTTGATTTAAAAACGTTTAGTATAAAATGTACTGGCTTACTTTCTAGTGCACTATTTATTTTGTTCTATAAAAATAAATAAATCAGAGGAAAACGTTTTACTCCCCGATGATAGATGCAATATTTCTTTCCTTCTTCAACTGAAGTATAACGATTTTACGATTTTTGTAAGCTTTATATATCTATATATATATAAATAGACTTAATCGAAATGCGAACCTCATTTTTATCTATAGTTTGGCTTATTTCAATCCGCGACTTTTTAAAACCAAACAAATCACCATTTATTACTGTAATTTATAGCATTACACATGCAAAGATCAGTTAATATGAAGAATAATATGAACCATATACATCGGATACCCTTTAGTACTAATTAAAACTTTATAAATTAATATTCAATTTTTATTACATAGTTCATTGATAACCCCTTCCGAATTATTGTAATAATATTTTTATAATATATCTTAATAAATTAAATTAAGTATGCTAAACATTTTTTTCTATTCAATTACTTAGCACGAGATGAGAGTTTTGGTGTTTTTTTAATGAATTTTATTTGAAGTCAATTTTTGTTTAATGTATCGTATATCATGCTTTTAATATCTTTTAGAGAATTTTTAACATGCATAATATAACCTTTTATATAATGTTAACTGCGAGTATTTAAATGAGCATAGTTTTCACGACAATAATATACTGTGTGTATTACATAGAAATTACAATTTTTTTACTCACTTTTTAAATTCAATTGCAATTGGCAAAATTAATGATTTGCTTTTCAAATTATTACATCACTAAGTACGAAGAAGAAATGCTCAATATTTTTTTTACAAAAATAAAAGTACTGATTGCATCAAATCCTATTCCTACTATCAGTAAAATTAGGTCTCAGAATTCTCATGAGGAATAGAAGAGAGCAATTTAGAAGAAATAAACACCCGCTCTGGAGTTTTTCTCATCATCTAATTGAACCTTCATGGAATAAGATACATCTCCAAAAGCCCTCACATAGGTCTAAAACAGAGCTGGCCAACCTTTTTAGAAAGAGTGCTACTTTTAGATAAAAAAATAATTAAGCTTGCCACTTCCAACTTTTCGAACAAATGAAAAGGTGAAAAATGTTACTTATTATGTAACTTTTACGCAAAGAGCACACTTTGATACAAGTTTAATTAACGGGAATTGAACAATATAATAAATGGGACCAAAGAACAAATTTAAATTTTATTTTCGATCAGTTCATTTAATTTTGAATGATATTTGGATTTTGGCATGTTCATAATAGAAAACATTTGTTCACAAACATATGATAATTCAAATGTACAACAATATCTGACAGAAGCAAACAATGTAAATTTGAAAAATTGCTTTTTAGTTCAAGTTTCCAAAATTTAATAGAATTCTTTATATTTGATTTTCATTGTAGAATATGGTGCTGAATATGCTAATTTGGAGATGGAGATTTCAGATGGGCAATAATAACCATTTTGCAGAAAAAATGAAAAAGTATCGTGAAAAATAATCTGCAATATTTTTCATCTTCAAAATCATTAAACCTAGCACTGAAAGAATCCCTCAAAAGTGGATATTAAATTTTTAAATCCATCACTGCTATGAGCACTGTTAACTTTGGTAAATAGTTCCTGCAATCATGTGAAACTTGTTAATTTTTTTCGCCAAAATCAGGACAAAAAAACCCCCATAAGTTTGTCCACAAAAGAAAGTATTTAACCTACGAAAGTAGAAAAAATATAACCTTTTCTCTGTAATCTTAAATTTAAGTTATTTTAATGTCCCATAATATCGGTAAGAAAAGCAAGATCAAATAACCTATCTTCATTCTAGTACAAGCAAGTACTCACTGGACAGTCCAGTGTTTTCTTCCTAATATTTTAAAATACGTTCCCTAAAATTCCAAAATCTCGCGAGGGAAAAGAAGCTTTAGAAAGTCAACTAATACAACAATGCAAGTGTATTCTCTGCACGATAAAATTCTACTTTTTAACTCATTTAAGTTTTTTAAAATAAATTTTGATTTTAGGGAAGAAGGGTTGTCTAAGACAACCGCATTTCAATAAATTTGTAAGAAAAAATATAGATATTTGTTATTATCTTTTTTTAAATTTTTTTATTAAGTCTTCACGTTACACTGTTATAACTCCACTGTGCCACACTGCGGCACGTGTGCTGCGGTTTGGCCACCCTTGTTCTGGAGCAGGGATGGGCAGACTTTTCCAGGGTACGGGCTACTTCTAACTTTTTCAAGATGTTGCGGTCCACCCAGTGGCATAGGGGTGGTGTGCTAAAAGAAGATATACAATACAGTCGGACCTTCATTTTACAACCTCTAGTTTACGAATTTCTCTATTCAGCGAACTTTTACCAGGGACCAAGAAAAATTTATGATTTTCTTCGTAAAATGACCTCCGAATAGCAAAATGCATTTTCTATTTGACGAAATTTTCTCTTATGATTCGACTTTTTCACTCCGTATTGCTTAAAATATTTCTGAACCTTCGTAAGATGAAAAGATTATTAGGTCCTAGTGGAGGCGGTCACCCCAAAATGTCTTGGTGGTCAACCGGTCGATCGTGATCGACTTAATGCTTACCCCGGTTCTAGAGCAACGTTTCCCAACAAGTGTCCGCACAGAATTTTGAAGTACATAGGAGTTTTAAATGGGTTCACAGGAAAACATTGTACTTCGGGGCCAGCAATAGGAACTTAAAGTTTTATGTTAAAAGGCTATTAATAAATGGCAAAATTCTTGCAATTTGATTTAAGAAAATATGTGTTGATGGGAAAATGTCATAGAAATAAAACTATTAAAAAATAATAACTGTTGAAAAAGTAAATGATTCAAATATATGGAATAACTAAATATTTTTCATTAGAAATAGTATATCATTTAATTTCCTTTAGGGCTAATCACTTTCTTTATTTTTAGGTTTTATTGTATGAGAAATGAAGTAAAATTTTTCTTAAAATAATTCCTATATTGAAATGAAAATTTATATGTATATTACATTTCTTAAAATATTTAATTCAACTGGTAATAAGAGTTAAAAAATCATAATTTTAATTGATAAATGTCGTAATCTTTTGATATCATATAAATAATCAATGCATAGCTTATAATTTTATGTAAGTTTTAATAAATACTTATTATTATTTCACTTTCTCTATGTGTAATAAAATTAAGCAAAAACAGAGGAAGAATGTTACGTAAGGGTTTTTAGTTTATTTATGTAGAGTGGTCACAGACAGACAATCTCAACTAATGAAAATAAAATTCAAATGGAAAGAAATAAAATCAATAAGTTATCAATGTATTGGTTTTCTAAAAAAACAAGTGAATGGATTTTAAGGAAATTTAATAAAATATTTGTTATAATTATTTTTTTGTTCTATAATTAATGCTAAGAAATGTTTAAATAAACAGTACTATAAAACTGGTACAAAAAACGAAATTTATATTTCGTTTTTACTTTAAAATAAATTAATAATTCTAATCATGTATAGTTGATGTATTTTTTTAATATTGTTAGATCTTTCTTTATTTTCTTTTTTACAGAAGTATATAGAGAATTCTCTATTTTTGAGTACACGCACTTAGTACGGTGTTTAAAATATTCGAACAACATGGACTAACTGTTAAAGAGTTATTTTTATTTAATAAAAAAATTTACAGTTTTTCAGGTTTAGAGGCACTATAAAAATAAACTGTCATTTGAATAATCTGTAACAATAGCAACACGTTGAATAATATTAGAAAGAAAGATTAAGTCTCTCTTATATGTGTAAAAATTCTTCAAATAAATTATAAATCCAAGTTATAAAATTTTTCTCAAGTTAGTTTTAGGCCAGTTATCATAGCAACTAATGATATTTGTACAATAAGGAAGGAAGTACAATGGGCTCAATTTATGTGACGTCACAGTCACATGATAATGATAATCACGTGTTTTTCGTCAATCAGTTCAAAACTCCATATGTCGTCTTAGTCAAACAATAGAAACAATCCTTTATTTCCCGCTAATCAGGTCACGCGCTTCGTTGTTGCCAACCTTAGATCTTCACAGAAATTTTCCATAAAAAGTATAATTTTGTCAACAATAATAACGCACAAAGGTAGACAAAATGCACTTTATTTAAAAGTCTATGCATAAAACAAGATTTATTTTAATTTGAAAGTCTTTTGAAGAATTTTTTATAACAATTAAATATAATTATACAATTATGAAATTTGAAAAACGTTATTTAAGTTTCACAAATAGAACAACAAGTACAATTACTTTGATACCTGTTTTGAATTTAAGGAAGAACACGTGTTTTTCTAATCATGTCATCGTCATGATGAGCCCATTAATATTTTTCACGTTTCTAATGGGCTGCAGATTGGTGTTTTACCGTTGCAGACCTATTACATTCCCCGGAAGCTGGTACCTCTTTTTAGTGTATCACTATATAGGCGAATACCAATCGCTACACGTAATTTTGACACCCAGTTTCCTCCGTAAACGGAGGCACCTGAGCTTTGACGATGCGAACCTGTACTAGGATTTTGCCCAGAACACCCAAGTCAAACAAACACTCAAAGGATATTTTACATGCCGCATAATCATACAACATGGCCGCTGTCAATTTTGTGCATCATGAAAATCCACTGAATTGGGATGAGGTCGAGCCCGCAACCTCATGTGCAGAAGACCAGCATCAAGCCAGCCACGCCATCCAGCCGGCAGCCCATTAATATGTTCTGTTTATATAGTCACTTTCTCCTCTTGAATGCATCCCTGAAAACTTTTATTAAATATATCCATGCATGAAGCATACTTTTTTATTAGCTTATTCCCGAAAACGCAGGAAATGAACGATGACCACTAAAAGAATTAGAATCAATAGAGCAGAAAATAATAATACAAAATGAATAAACTCAAATAACAGCAACCGCCGCCAATTGTTTGGCTTATGTATTCTTCGATTAAATTACTCAAGGTCATTCCTTAGGGACTTATAAAAGACCGACGCCTATTGGATATTTCTCTCGCTATATAAATCGAATCATTCCGGTTCATCGAATATCAATTAAATATACGGTCAAATAAACTACCATAATTAATAATAGTTTATTTATATGTATCTAAGTGCATTCACACTAGTATTAGTTTAACAGTCTCGTAACAAAACCGTGACTTAGAAAATGTCAAACCATAACTTGATCAATCGAAAATAAGGTTATTAGAGGTTATCCTTGAAAGAACAACGGAATTTTTACTATAGAAAAATAAATGTCATATATCTCAGATTTTTCTAGGGAATTCTGTATTATTTTATTTCAATATAATCTGGAAACAAGAAAGAGGGTTTGGAATTTCAGTAATCTTTCAGCATAGATGTATTTATTGGGAAAGTGTAAAAACTCAATATTTCGTCTGCAAAAATCTCGGCCAATAAAAATGAAGCCATTACATTACTCTCTTCGTTCATACCGGAAAGGGATGTTACTTATAAAACTTTTGATTACTTTTTTTCTTTCTATATTCCTTCGATTTCTGATTTGAACTTGATAGTTGTAATGGTTTCCCTTTTCTTCATTTTAGCATGGATCATTTGGATCGACATTCTTTTACGATCGATTTTACAGACACCATAAGGGCAATAAAGATATGGTTGTAACGTATTATTTTCATAATTTTCTTAAGGAGAGAAAATGTTAACTTGTAAAAATATAGGAAGAGAAACTGCAATACTATTCTTCTGTGATTTGAACTAATTCAGGAATACCTAGTTGTGACAGTCTATACAATTGGAAAGGAGTTAGAATTAAAACGCTCTTTATGACAAGTAATACAAAAAAGAATTAAAATCAATTCATACTCAGATCCAGAAAGAAAAATTTTATTTTAGCTACTTTTTATGAAATAGTTATAGTTAATACAAATATATATATACATATGGCAGAATCACAACATGAAGTGGTAACTAATTTTTATTAATTATCATTAAAGTATCGTATTGTCATCTAAAACAATCGTGAGTAAAATATCAGTTCAACTGAATGCTTTGAAAACGTGAGAAAAGAATTCTTTTAAAATCTTGACCCAAGTCGCTAAAAAGGAAACCAACGTGGTTGTATCTGTAATTCTTTAAATAATTAATTTCAGTCAATTAATTTTAATTAATTATAATTAAATTATCGTATTTTTACCCAAAACAATCATGTGTAGAAAATTTCAGCTCAAGTGAGCGCTATAAAATGTGAGAAAAAACCTTTTCAAACGTAAGTCGCCAAAATGGTCGCTAAGTCGCCAAAAATGATGCCAACGTGACTGTATTTGTAATTCTTTGAATAATTAGTTTTAATCAGTTAATTTTTGTTAATTATAATTAAATTACTGTATTGTCATCTAAAATAATCATGTATGTAAAATTTCAGCTCAATTGAGAGCTTTAAAATGTATTTTATTAACGATTGAAATTTTCAGCAAGATAAAGAAATATATAAAGAGTGTGAGCTAATATTAGGAAATAAAAAAATGAATTGAATCGTTTTTTAAATTTAACATTGTTCACCATTTATTTCAATTGATCATCTTTTGACTTCACACAGGCCTTAATTACGTCTCTTTGACGACTCACACATCGAGGAACGCTCTACCTCCTTGGAAACTCGAATCATTGTTTGCTTTTAAGAACGTTTAATTAGCATGCCGTTTTCTGACTGCCTTCATCTACGAGCGTTGTGTTCAATGAATTTGTGCACATGATTTCATAGCTGCAAATTAGTTTCGATGTGCTGAAAAAATATAAAACATGAATAAAGCAAGAAAAAAATTGCATTTTCCTGTACATTTCTTCGAATGTTTCAGTGCATTAGATTACAAAAAAAGTCGTATCAATATTGCATTTAAAGCTATTTATAAGGTATCCGACTACGTTCGGAACCGTGATTTTAAAAATTTCACAAATGGATAAATTGCATGTTATTTAGTGACACTGAGATTAGAACATATGTATAAAATTGTTTTAAGGACATTATGACAAAAAAAATATTTAGATGCAATATTTTGGCAAAAAATTAACTATTTTCAAAACTTCTTCCTTTTTTAAGAAATGCTGTAATAATAATAATAATAATTTGCTTATATAAAGTAAAGACTTCTACAGAAAGCCTGAACTAGGATTTTTAAAAAATTCACATTTTTTAAAGAGTTACTTCCAATTGAAATAAAATTTTTATCGACGTTTTTATCTTAAAATTTCTCCCATCTGTTGTACTATAAAATATGGATAAATCCACTTCTAAGTTATATATTTCAAAAATCCTAGATCAGACTCTGTACAAAGATCTGAGCTATATACAAGCAAAATATTATTATTATAGAATAATTTGTCATAAAAAAAGAACGTTTTGAAAATAGGTCATTCTATGTTCATTTTTTGTCAAAATATTGTATTTAAATAATTTTTTATTGTAATAATATTCTTAAAAAAATTTTATACACGTATTGTGTAATCTAAGTGACACTAAATATCATAAATATCATCTATTTATATGCGTTTGCAAATCATGGTTCGGAACGTAGTCAAATACCTTAAGGTATCCGACTACGTTCGGAACCGAGATTTTAAAAAAGCGCATAAATGGATAATTTTCATGATATTTAGTGTCACTTAGATTAGAATACATGTATAAAATTGTTTTAAGGACATTTTGACAAAAAATAATTATTTAAATACAATATTTCGGCAAAAAATTAGCTTAGAATAATATTTTATTCAAAAGGTTCTCCTTTTGTGAAAAATGCTTCTATTATAATAATATTTTGCCTATATATAGCGCAGACTTTTGTTCAGAGGCTCAACGAGAATTTTTGAAATATATAACTTAGAAGTGGGTTTATCCATGCTTTACGACAACAGAGGGGAGAAATTTTAAGAAAAAACGCCGATAATTATTTCAATGGATTGTAACTTTGAAAATAATGTGACTTTTTCAGCAATCATAGTTGAGCCTCTGTACAGAGGTCTAAGATATATACAGGCAAAATATTATTATAATAGAAGCATTTTTCACAAAAGGAGAATATTTTGAAAAAAGATTATTCTAAGTCAATTTTCTGCCAAATATTGTATCTAAATAATTCTTTTTTGTCAAAATGTCCTTAAAATAATTTTATACATGTAGTATAATCTAAGTGACACTAAATATCATGAAAATTATCCATTTATGCACCTTTTTAAAATCACGGTTCCGAACGTAGTCGGATACCTTAAAATAAACCAATAAATAACTAATATAATTTAATAACCTAATGAAAATACATTTATTTTTATTATTATAGAATTAGTGTTATGACTAATTTAGTATTGTTTCTGTATGGGTATTTTGAAGCGACTAATAAAAAAGGAATTATTCATAAGTATTATAAAAAGTAATTATGGCTTTGTAAAATACTTCTGTATTAAAGATTGAGGGGACCAGCTTTACGGTCAATAGTGTTCTAACGTAAATTTGAATTTTCTTCAATCGAAGTAAGAATTTTTTTCTAAGGTGTGTAAAATATCATCGAGCGGAATAATGAGGATATGGACATATTGGTTTCGAAATGGATTGTGTTAAAGTTTTAAAAATATTAGTTCCTTGGATGCGATAACAAGTATAAGGATTGCTAACGATAACATTCCCTTACCATATGGAGTTATATGGATTCTGTACAGACATCTTAATATAAAGTTGTGAAAGAGAATTGTAAAATAAGATAAGATGTAACTCAAGTTTTATTTAAAAAGCACATAAAATTAAAATTAATTTACTCACAAGGGGAGGGCATGACTAAGAAAATTCATTTTGAGACGAGACTTAGTGTAATAGTAGTAGTTCTTTAGGGTGTTCAACCTTTAATGTAATTCCGCCGAATGGCCATTCAATTCCTAGAAAATAGCCTTCGAAATTCATGCTTACCTTTTGTACAAGTAAGCTTTGATTTCCTCCAACGACTCATTAGCGTGGTTGGCAGAGTTTCTGCTTTCATGGCGTGACAGGGTTAGATTCGCACGATAAACTTTTTTTTTCAATTTATTTAATTATTTTTTAAAATTAAATAAATTTATTTATGAAAGGTTTATTAAATATTAAATGATATTTTATGTATATATTTTGCATTTTATAAAGTAAAAAAAACTGTCATTGTATAAATATTTATCTTATATTTTACAAATATATTTTTATAGTAATAAATAATATTTATAATAAAATATATTATAAAAAATATTAAATAATATTTTATGTAAAAATTAGTTACAAATTGTTGTATGTTATTATTATTATTAAGTTAATTACTTTATAATTAATGTAATAGAAATATAATATGTCTTTTTCATACATTATTAATTTAATTATTTTATAATTATATTAAGTATTTTATATCATTATATTAAATATTTTATACAATTATATTAAATATTTTATATAACTATAAACTAATTAATTTAATAAAAATAATAATATATTTTGCAGATTATTTTATATTATATATATTTTATTCACAATATATTATATTTCACATTATAAAACTATTTGCAACTAATTTTTTATATAAAATATTATTTAATATTTATATAATATATTTTTTATAAATATTATTTATTAGTATAAAAATATATTTATAAAATTTAACATAAATATTTATATAATGGCAGTAATTTTTTTTTACTTTATAAAATACAAATGATTACATAAAATATTATTTAATATTTAATAAACCTTTCATAAATAAATTTATTTAATTTCAAAAAATAATTAAATGAATTGGGAAAAAAGGTAATCGTGTGATTCGCGTGAACCCTATCCACACGTATAGAAAGCAGGCGATCTGCCAAGCACTCTAATGAGTCATTGGAAAAAATCAAAACTTAATTGTATAAAAGGTAAGCATGAATTTAGAAGGCTATTTTCTCCGAATTGATTGGTCATTCGGCGGAATAACATTGAGGGTTGAACACCCTAAAGGAGTACTACTATTACACCAAGTCTCATCCCAAAATGAATTTCCTTAGTCTTGCACTCCCCTTGTCAGTATGAAAAAAAATGGTAAATAATTGTCCATATGTATATTATATCTAAGAGTCATCCAAAAATAAAATCTGTTTGGTTATAAAAATGAAAACTATAATATTTATTGGAAGGTTTCTGTCACTTTGCTGCATAAACCACCTTCATTCAATCCACGAGCAGTCACGTCTGGCATAGAGTCACCCTAGGCTCACGATATCTTTAAGGGGTGTTGGAAAGTTAAAATCAGATTTTTTTGACAGTTTAAGATTTTGCATTTTCAAATTGTATAGATTTTAGTCTTTCTAAAAATATCTCACTTTAAGCTCAAGGGTATAATTAGAAGCTCTTAAAACCTTTTTAAGAGCCACACCCATTTGAATGGCGAAAAATGTAAACAAAGTACTTCGTTTTTGCTTAAAAGTTGAACGTCTGATATAAAACAAAATATTTAGCTTTTTTTGTAAATTGATCCTTTTATTTTTTTTTATTTACCAGACGATTAGAAGCCTCACTGTATGCATTAAAATCAATTTATCTCAAAATGTAAATTTTGATGTTTGATGTTTCTTTTCTGAGGAACTACTGTTCATAGGTATGTAAATTTATTATGATATATTTATAATGATGGCTAGAATATACTGAAATGAACTTTTTCTAAAAAACTCAAAAACTTATTTTTTACAAATTTCGAAAGTTTGATAAAGTATTTCATAAACTATTAAAAAATTCAAAATTAGCTAAAATCTCAATTCAGTATAATGAAAAAGGTGTACTTTAATTGTATAGAAAATTTCAAGCTTGTACATATAACAGATTTTGAGGAAAGATACATTGAATACAGCCAATTTAACATTGTCGGTCTAGAGAGAGAGGTTTCTAACTTTCCCTTAATTTTGTGAAAACTGTGTTCATTTGTTTTCAATGATTTTGTTAGTATTCACCTATGTGACAGTTTTCATGGGAATTTCATTGTATTTTTCACATATATCACAGTCTTTTTTGCGAGAGTCGAACGTTATTTTACAACCTCAAGGTACTTGAGGTGACTAAGTTCCCCGTTGCCACTTTCGTTCCAAAATATTTTTATGAAGGGACTACATTTTTTCTCTTTGAACTTTTAAATCAGCGATACTGAATCTGCTGCCCAACGAGTTTTTAAGTGGCCTTATGGTCCTTGCTCTGAGAAATTAATTTATTTGTGAAAACTTGATGGGAAATTTTGTTAAGAAATGAAACATATTAATTTTGCTTTTTGCTGTCGATGTCGAATGGGTGCGAATTGATATTTTCTTCTGATAAGTGATAATAGAAAACAGTGGAGTATCGGCCATTTTATGAATGAAATTAATTTTTATGTATATTTTATATCTTGTAAAGAAAAATATTCAAAGAAAATAGGTTGTTTCAAGACGATTGGCATGTTGACTTTTTGTTGTAAAAAGACAAGCATCAGTAAAAAATTGATTTGTCATGAAAGTTTTGTGTTTAAAAAATACCAATAAGCAGGAATCGTTCAATGGCACTTTTTCTCGAAGATCTCTTTTAAGAGGTGATAAATAGCCTTTCTTGAATAATCAGTAAAAAAGTGTTTTGTCAGTGGCTATGTCACAGGGTAACAAAGGCACTCTATGAAATTTGCTATATTACTGGTAATTGTATGAAACCGTTTACTGATAAATGCAGAAATTGTGAAGGAATTATTCTTAAATACTTCCGATTTAGACAAGTTCAGTGACAAAAATTAAAAAAATAGAAAAAATAAGTAAAGGAAGCAAAATAGGAGTTTTAATATTTTGATCAATTTTCTACATTTTGAATTTTCTATGTCAGCTTGGTCTTAAAAAATTTCTAACCCCCTCCTTCCAGTATAATTCTCATGTTGCGCCCCGCGAAGAATAGCTAACATATGCGAGCGGCCCGACAGAAAAAAAGGTTGAGTACCCCTGTTCTAAATGGTTTTGCTTGTAGTGTTGTTCGGATCATTATGGATCATTATGGCTTGTAAATGCAAAGGAATAGAATATAGAAAATGAAATGGGCAACCACGATTCTATTGGATGAAGTTAAAACTAATAAAAAAGGGAAGAAACTGATGAAATAATGAAAATTAATCATAATAGTGAAAGTAAATTTGAGAAATGCGATAAACATGAAACTTTTGAACGGAAAGTATAACTTTCAATTGTAACATAAGAAATTCCATCAAGAAAGATATAGAACCACAAGTGTATCACAAGACACACTGCGTCCTGTCAAAAAGACACAAGAAAAAAAAGTTCAACATGCTATTTGTATATTGTTAGAGGACAATAAAACTACAATAAATTGGAACAAAGTATGAAAGTTTTGTCGGCAAACATCTTTCTTGTACAGTTAGCCAAAACTGTTTGTGTTTTGTGTCCTTTATTAATTGCAAATCCTTATCCTTGCAAATCCTTGCAATCTTTATTAATGCAAAATTTATCCTTGCAAATTTGAAACATTTTAGTTCAGTTTGATTCAATTTTTTTCTCAAAGTATCAAAGAAAACTTGAAAATTCATTATATGTAGGTAAGTATGCATTCTCTTAGTAAAATTATTCTTTGGAATAACGATTTTTGTCGAGAACAATAAATATAATTATAAAAAAAGATTGGGTTGACTATCATTAACGTTAGTATCGAGTTCGCACCTTCTCCCGGGTTAAACATTTGTCCTATTTATTCACGAGCTTGAATTCTCATGTTATATTCTTCTGTTGCCCTTTCATCAAGCCAAATGGTTACTGCATTCAAGCAATTGACTGATAGTTGGGACTCTGCTCTTGATGAGCACCATCTTTTCCAAAGATAGGAACAAGAAGCTAAGTTTCATAGTTGTAAATATTCGGAAGTGAGAGAAGGAAGGCAGTAACAATACGGCTTATTGCACATGAGTTAGAAGAGTATAACATGAAAAATTTTAAGCTTGAGAACAAATACTACAAATGTTTTCCAAGGTTTGTATCAGAACTGTTTCTTTCAATAAATATTGTAATTTTCCTTTTTTATAGCTCGCTGCTTTTAATTTCTGAATGACCTTTGTGTATCATATGAAATCTTCCAGAACGACAGGTCATTTTATACACTATTGGTCATTAAAATTGCTACACCAAGAAGACGACATGCTAAAGACGTGAAATTTAAATGACAAAAAGAAGGTGCTGTGATATGCAAATGATTAGCGTTTCAGCGCATTCAGATAAAGAAGGCGCAGGCAGCGACACCTACAATGTGTTTAAATGAGGAAACTGTTTAGTTGGTTTCTCATACACCTCGTGTAAGAAACATAAATGCGTACCAGCACATTTCTGACTTTGATAAAGGTCAAATTGTTGCATGCCGGGATTGTGCGGTTATTGTATTTCTGTTCGCGTCGGTCGAGATCTAATGACTGTTAGGAGAATATGAAATCAATGGGATTATGACGAGAATACGGAATTCCTTGCTATATCTCAACGGCCCCCTATCAACAGGAGTCGAGAAGAAAGGCATTTTATCCGCTTGTCCTTAATGGATAGTGAAGCCATGTCACGAACCCTGAGTCAAGAATCGGGATATTTTGCAAGACAACAAGTGTCTACACGAAGAGTTCGACGGCGTTTTCAACAGCATGGACTTTCAGTTCGGAGTCTGGCGGCGGCTACCCTTGACGTTGCATCACAGACAGGAGCGTCTTCAATGGTGTGTGATCAACGACGACCTTGGGTGCACAAATGACGAAAAGACATTGTTTCAGATGAATCCAGGTTCTGTTTACAGCATCAAGATGGACGCATCCTGTTTGACGGCATCATGATGAACGCACATTGACAGCATGCATTCATCATTGTCATACTGACCCATCAAATGGCGTGATGGTATGAGGGGTTGAATCCTAGAAGCGTACACTTCTTGGCGACATTTTTGGCGCCAAAAGTTTGGTGATAAAGTTTACAATATGGCAAACCTGCCAAATTGTCTAGTTTAAGGTTAAGTAAAATGGTAATCCTTAAAACAGTCGAGCACAAAATCGTCTGATTTCAGACAGTGATCATTTCCACCCCTGACCTTGCTTGCTTCTGCACGTGGGGCGACCACCGTTTTCATTTTACCATTTTCTTTTTTGAAGCTCGACGAATGGATATTTTACCTTTTGAATGAAAGTAGTAAGGAAGAAATTATTGTGTGTGTGATTTCTATGAATGAGTGAACGACTGTAAATATTTCAGTACGGTTATCTGAAATATGAAAATAATTTATTTGAGAGAAATGGAGATCGTTATTTCATCAGCCTAAAGCATTCACATCGGATTCTCCATTGTTGCGTTTTGGAAGCGACGATTTTTCAATTTTTCTTGTAGAAGCAGTTTTAGAAATCGCGTTTTCTTCGTAAATACATGATGAGTGGTTTTTCTTCTGATTAAAAGGTAAGAAAGTAATGATTGTTTTTTGTATGAATGAAGAATTAAATTAACCTTGGTATACACGTCCGAAATTCGGAAAGAATTTGCATTTAATTTCTTATTTTTTATTTGGTGTTTCCTATGTTGGCCATTTAGAAACCACATTTTTCGTCTCTTAACTACGTTTGAAAACCACGTTTTTCTCACTTGTTTGTGTCTCTGACACCATTTTTAAAATCGCGGTTTCTTCCTTGCGCGATTTGGCGAAACACTTTTGTCGCCAAAAACAGCAGTGTGCTGTCCTAGGATTTTACCGGTATGAGTTACTATTGAATACACTTCTCGGTCACCTCCTGTTCACACTGACGACACGTTATATTTCTGGTGTGTTACGACCCATGGCTCAGCATGGCTACTTTTCAGCAGGATAATGCATGTCCGCATGTTGCCGGTATTGTATGTACCTTATTGATACAAAAAAATGTTCGGCTGTCCTCTTGGATTGCACGTTCTTCAGATCTCTTGCCTATAGAACACGTCTGATCCATGGTTGCTAAGCGACTGGCTCATGACCATACGCTAGTAACTACGTTTAATGAACTGTGGAATCGTGTTGAAGTTGCAGGGTTGCCTGTACATGAACATGTCATCCAATCTCTGTCTGACTCAATGCCCAAACGTATACGTGTTTTTATTATTGCCAGAGGGGGTTGTTCTGGGTACTGATTTCTCAGGATCTATGCATCCAAATGTCTTGAAAATTTAAGCACACTTGTTATTTCTGGTACATTTTTTTGCCAATAAATATCATTTTGTTATCAGCATTTCTTCCTGGTGTAGTATTTTTAATGGCCGGTAGTGTTTCTAAGCATTATAATAATTTTAAACTGATAACAACCACGCCATCTATTGAGTATCCAATAATAAAATGCTTTTTAATTTTCCTTTTTTAAAACCAAATAAACTTATAATGCATTTCTGCAATATAATTTTTTTCATATTGATAGAAACATTTTATATCAACTTAAAATTTATTTTTAATTATTACTCTTTCAATTAATTTTGCAATTTAAAAGGAAGATTCAAAATTAATTTCATTTATATTGTACAGACAAGTAATTCTCATTTCATGGGTCTTTTTTAGCAACGGCTTTTTATAGTAAAGCCTCAAAATTCAGTAAACTTCGAAGCTAACAGTGGCGATATTCATGTTAAGTCAGCAATTATATTGCTGAATCTATTGAATACACTTCGAGGGCAATAATGGGGACGTTCTGTATTAAATGGGATCTAACGGTAAATATTGGTGTGATACATTATATATGGATGGAAGAGACTCTATAGTATGGAAATTTAGAGGAAGGGATGCTAGCTTAAGGTTTGCGTAGTTAGAAAACTACTTTGGGCATAAATTAGTCATACGTGTTAATTAATCTATTAAAAGCTTAATTTAGTTACCGTAAACAACAGATTAAATTTTATCGATATGAATAAGTTCAATAAAAATATATTAAAAGGGATTAATATACGCGTATATAAATTGGCGGAATATATTTCAAGTTTTGTCTTCCTTATTTTTTCAAATTTTCCATATTAGGCAATATGATCGTCATCTGCTTTGGTTTAAAAATAATGAGATTCATTGCTAATATAGCTCTCGTAAATTTCGGATCTAAATTACTTCAACCAAGTACAACTTTCATGTGCATAAAATTTGAGTAAAAATTGCATTTCGTCATTATTTGCATTATTAAAAATATAAATAATCCTACAATATTTAAAATTTATATACTCTCGGGGGTACCTCCCTGTCCGTTTAACGGTGGATCCACCCCCATTGTACAAATTATGCAACTGTTCATACTCCTTGCTCAAATTGTAAACTGTAATTTACATTTTTACTCAATGCTAATGTTTTCGTAGCCGAGAATAGATTAAATTTAAAAAATATCCTCGCGCCATTTGTTGCACCTTATTTTAATTATGCCAACAATTTCTCACAGCATCGCGATTTATATATATATATATATATATATTTTTTTTTTTTTTTTTTTTTGTGTGTGTGTGTGTGTGTGTGTGTGTGTGTGTGTGCATGATAGTCGAGTGGTTATAATGGAAAAAGGTGTGGCCGGCTTTGTCAAGTCGCGTGTTCGACTAACGAGCTAGTGAAATTCTACAATAAATGTACAGAACGGATTATGCCCATTATATCTACAGATATTCAAAACCTACCGTTTGCGTGGTGTGGAGGTTTAGCAGAGAGGGGGCAACTGGGGTGTCATACTCGTCACTTGACCATAAGTCAAAAATGTAAGATCCTTACCAATAGCATTCATGTTGCTTCAAAATGGGTGAGTGGGTGAATATTAACATCGATCTGTTCAGCTACGCGACGGCTTTTGGCGACGGACCACGTAATTTTGAACCATGCTCAAGCATGGTCAAAATGGGAAGCAAATTGAAATAAAAGGGAAACGATCTTTTAATATATGTGATCTATATATATTTATTTATAAATGCAAAACGTAATTCGAACGAATTA
Organism: Trichonephila inaurata madagascariensis; assembly: GCA_019973955.1. Taxonomy (NCBI): domain Eukaryota; kingdom Metazoa; phylum Arthropoda; class Arachnida; order Araneae; family Nephilidae; genus Trichonephila; species Trichonephila inaurata. Next base: position 41,224 of record BMAV01009609.1, on the reverse strand, counting down.
CGTAATAAGATCAACGACATAAAAACGTAATTTGAAATCAAATAATTATTTTTTTTTTGTAATGAAAATCACATTTCCTTCAAATATATATAAGCTGTGTTGTGCAGCCTTTTTTAGTAAGATTATTTTTTCGTTGCACAAATAAAACATTCTTGTCAAAGAAAAATATTTAAAAAACTTTTAAGAGCTGATTATTGTTTTTGTAAGACTGTGCTTCAAATAATACTCCTGTCAGTTTCGTTTCTGAAGTTAAATTACTTATTTGCTTAAGGAACTCAATTTAAGATAATGGATGAAGAAAAGTAATTGTCTTCTTGATATCAGTGACGAGGAGAGAAAAACAAAAGATCACAAGAATAAATTTAAAAGATCTCAATTTAAAGCAACAAAAAGAAACTATGAGATTCTTACATCATCTACCAAATGCCCTACGACCTGTTACGCAAGAAAGAAAGAGCAAAACAATATCTCTTTAGTGTCTCCCTAGTATGGAACGACCTATTTAACAAAAGATATTGGGACACATTTTGCTTGGAAAATTTGAACCTATTTCATGGTTTGAAAACGAGCATGGAGACAATGGTCGGACAAGTCTTTTTATGAGACTTTCATCGACTGGGGGACAGTTTCGAAGGAGGAGGGTAGACGACGGTCGGGTGCCAGGGCGTCTTGAGTGTGGTTCGATATTGTGAGACGGGGTTATGGGTCTTAGAGTAAATCACTTGCTAGGGGATGTTTCGGTCGTTATGCTTTGCCCTTTAAAAAGGAAGGAGATTCTCAGTTTGGGTGGTCGGATTATTTTTGATAAATGAAGCGAAAAAAAATTGATTTGAATATATTCAGAATAAAATAAAGTCGAACCTCTATATAACGAAGTCGCTAATTCCCGGGGGAAAAAGTTCATTATATAAAGGTTCATCTTTTAATATACTTTATAAACCGCATAAAACAAATTTTACATTCATAAACGCTATATATTAAATAAAGTAATTATTCATATATTTTTTAAAATTAAAATATATGTTTATTTTATATATCTTACCCATCAAAATAGAAAAAAAAAACCTGCAAGGAAAACAATAAAAAACAATGTCGAGTATGTCACTGTATTTTTAATATTAAGAAAATATTTTTTTATTAATATTAATGAATTTTAAGGACATTTTCTATTTTAAAGCATACAATTAATATGAAACATACATTATTTTATAACTAGAACACATTGGCACGGGTCACCTCCACTGAGTGTGAAATGGGGTATCGAAGATGTTTCTAGTGAGCTGGACAGTGGGGGTTAAAGTTTGCGCTTCTTGGATGAAACGTCCAGAACTCTATTATCTCGGCGAGTTAGGATCTAATAAAACCAGTTCAAGATTTATGACCACCATAAAATGTGTTAAAGAGACAACTTGGAATGTTCAGAAATACTTTAAAATTAGAGAAAAAAATGAATCACAAACGAAAAAGTTCGTTATATAGAAAATGTACTTCGCTATAGAGAGGTTATTTTACGAAGAAAATCGTGAAATGTTCAAGATTACAAGAAAAAGCTCTCCATATAGAAAGTGTAGTGTATTGTTAATTCGATATATTTCAATTTTATTATGCTTTGAATATTCATTGTATGTAAATGAATAAATTTTTCTGTTTATTATGGAAACAGTCGTTTTTTGTTCAACTCATTAAAACCCATGTCATAACTGTTGCACTGATTAGGTTATATTTTAGACTCAATATAAAAGTAATTTTGAAATTTTCATTGGAAAGAATATTTCAATGAGCATTTATGGTAACTCTTAGGAGAATCCAATAGACAAATGTGAATCACATACACATTTTTAGGCATTGTTGTAGAAGTTATGATGTAATTACGAAGAAGAAGATAAAATTAAAAGTAAACAGACTCAGAGGAAATTGGAATAAACTTTATCTTCAAAATAAACTACCCATGGGGGGTTTGGAATTTAATTAAAAACAACTAAGGTTTTCATTCCATTTATTATCTTAGTACTTATTTCCAATTAATTTTGAATTGCAACTTATTTTATTACTGTACATACATTTGACTCAATTCAATTTTTTTTTGACGATGGACCAATTAATTTTTAAACTCGATCAAGTAACGAGGGTGACACCAGCTGATATCCCCCTTTCCAAATTTCCCACCATGTCAAAGTAATTTCCTATTCCTCTGCTGATTTGAATTTTATCTGCCCCACTACACAGCGGATTTTCAATGGTACCTCGATTCGAATGTTTGTCTCAGCAAATACGTCACTGGCCCCAATTTCACGATCATAGAATATTACATATATATGAAATAACTTAGTTGACTGATTTTTAAGGGGACATAATACGATTTACGCAAAAAATTTTAATTTCAGGATTTTTAAAATTTTTTTTGGTTGCTTCCTATGTATGTATACTATGTTAAACAGATTTTGTGCTAAAAATTTTATAAAAAGCTAGCCATGTAATCTTTTACGGAAAAAACTTAAAATTTTTGAAGTAATTTTAAAATGCTACTTCTCCTACAAAAAGTGACGTACATTCATGAAACTTGCTTTACAAGTACGTCATACTATATATAATGTAAGTTGGTATGGGTTTTGCGTTAACGTTATTGGTATTCATACGATACTACTTTTTATGAATGCATATTGAAATTCCTTAAAAAATGTATACATTATGAGTTCAATTATTTTTTAAAAAATAAATATTGCTTTGATTCAAAAATGCATACCAACTTTTGTTACATGTACTATTGGCAATAGGTAAAAAAAATTCAAAGCATTAGGCGCAATAGAAAAAAAGCCTTAGCATTTTAAATGAAGCCAAACTAGTTATTTTATCTTTCTGAGATAAGTCAGTTTAAAGTTTTGATTTGCCTTAGGGATGTGAATAAAAACGAACGTGAAAGCTATCATAATCCAGTGTTTTTTAAGTTTAGAGCTTTCAAATATTATGAGGTTATAGAAAAGTATATAAAGAAAAATTTAGGCTAAAAAAATTAAATTTGATTTTTTGACCGATTTTGGTCAATTGAATCGTACTGTGTCCTCTTAAGTTTCGTTTTGTGAACATTTTGTTTATACCGTTATTTTGCTTGAGAAAAGTATTGTTTTTTCCCCAAAAAGTTGTTTTGAACTTAGCAAACTTGATTCCTATGTCATTCCAGTGAATCAGACTTCAGATGAGAAATAAGAAAAGTAGGTTAAGAAAAGGACGATGTAGAGTAAGGAATGCCTACTGAAGATAAATAAATGTTTTGTTTTTTTAAAAAAAATCACAAACGCACACTGCTCTCAATTCAGATTTGTCAACGAATCGAACATATCGTGAAATCCAGCGTATCACGAGTACTTTTAACACAAAAAAGATCGGAATTTGTGGGAGCGCGTAATAAGCAGGGTATAAAAATTATAACTTCAAAAATAAAATTAAAAAAAAAAAAAGAGATGAACTTAAAGAAAACTAGACTTTTCTACATATATCGAAAAACTGTTTATTCTAAAGAATTGACATGCCTTAGGAATTTAAAGGAATGCAGTTCTAGAAGAATAGTATTTTTTCAAAAGTCTGGAATAACCACTTTTTTTTCTTCGTAAAAAAGGGATTGCGCGTTGTACGACGAATATACTTAAAAATTTAAAAAATGCAACTTGAAAGTATAGGCGCGAGTTATACGGCGGTGATTTTACGGTATTTTTCATAAAATTTTCCTATTTATCTTTTTAATTTAGTACCCATTTAGTTGTTATTTTCCATGATGTAATCGTGGTGCCATCTTGATGGATAAAGTGGGAGATAAACTGTGAAAAAACTCTGGCATCATATTTAATTTTAAAATAAAATTTTCCATGAATCATGTTGGTAACCCTGGTTCTATGAAACATAAAAGGGATAAATGTAACTGGTTAAGACAGTGCTTCTCAAAGTTTCACTATTCGTGAACCAATGTTCAATCATAATTTTCATCGCCCTGCCCCCGTCATACAATAACAATGTATTGAATTCAATAATACTATACTTTGATGCTAAAAATACGATACGACTTTAAATTCTTAAGTCCCACCCTCGTGTATAAGCGCCTCGCTCAGCCAAAGTGTTAATTGCCCAGGACGTATATAACCGTCTTTCCGAATTACGATCTTTTCTGTGTATTGCTACCCATAAAATTATTCCGAGACTTAGGAATGCAATACAATGATGTAGACAGTGTTTACGAAGTATTGACTTATTTCAGACGCTTTGCTCATTTATTCCATTTCTGTCCCCCCATATACTTCGCATACGCGCCCACGTGGGAAAAGGCGGCACTGGGGGCGTAACATTTAGTCGGCAGTTTTAAGGGATTATTTATAAACTGTACAAATTATCAAGGTAAGTGTTAATTGCTTAATATAATTTTGTGTACGACAATCCTATATCACTGGTAACTATTAAACTTGTTCTTAAAATAGTATTGTTAAATTAATTATAAAATACACACACTGTGTAACACTGATACATTTATAATTCAAATATATAAGTGTAAATGTGTATTTTCTTTTTTTCATGTGGGAATGTATTTTATTTGTTTATTTTCAGTAAATTAAAACATTTTTTTAAATAATCTTTTCTTTTCAACTTTTAAATATGCTCGCAACCCCCTCGAAAAGAGGGTCGTTCCACAGTTTGAAAAATGCTGGGTTAAGATGACTATAAACTCAACTACAGGATACTGAAGCTTCCTCCATGAATTCAATAAATTATTTTACTCTAATAAAAGCTAGTATGTTCCAAACCACAAGCACAAACAAAATTAACCACACACTACGCCCTGTCCCTAATCAAGAGTATCTATGTTATCGCTCACTTTGAAACATCTGTGAATACTTTTATTTCATTTTCTAACTGATCAATGGGGTTCTTATTTCCTAGAATAAGACATTTGGAGCCAGTCATAGTGGCACAAAGTGGGTTTTTACCAAAAGTAGTTGACCTTAATTGAAGACATCCCTTTGAATTAAGTTTAGCGGAAGTAGACAACTGTAAGACATTTCACCTAAATATTTAATCGAGTAGTTACAAACATTTATTATACGAATTAAGATCCAAACACTTAATGTCGTATGACTACATCTTTCAATATAGAAATGAGTTCTTTTTATTATATTGGATGTTTTTCTGACAATTTAATAGTTCTAATTCTTTGAGTAAACGATTATAAAAGACTTCTGAAAATACTTAATACTGTGTGAAACAAAAACCTTTTTCTTTTTATCTCTAATGGACTGCCGATTGGTCCGGAAACTGGTATATATTTTTAGTGAGGCACCTTATAGGAGGATACCAATAGCCTCAGGTAATTTTGAAGCCAAGTTTCCTCCACAGAGGGAGGCACCTGAGTTTTGACGATAGGAACTTGTACTAGGATATAATTTTGCCGAGAACACCGAACACTCTAGGAATCTCTTTTACTTGCAGTATAATCATACGACATGGCCGCTGTCGATTTTCTGCATCATGAATTCCACCAACTTGGGCCGGGGTCGAACCCGCAACCTTAGGTGCAGAGACCAGCGACAAATCAACCACGCCACCCAGCCGGAGCAAAACAAAAACTTGATGGAGAAATTTTTTTTGTAATACAGTCGAACCTCTATATTGAGAATTTTTCTATATAGCGAACTTTTTCCTGGAACCAAGAGCATTTCACGATTTTCTTCGTAAAATAACCTCCCAATAGCGAAGTGCATTTTCCATACAACGAACATTTTCTCTTGTGGTTCGATTTCTTTTTCACCCTATTTATAAAGTATTTCTGGACATTTTTCAACATATTTTATGGTAGTCATAAAACTTGACCTGGTATTATTAGGTGCCTAATTGGACGAGAGCCATAGAATTCTAGGCATTTTATCCAAGAAGTGCCTAACCCCATTTTCCAGTTCACTGGAAACATCTTCTATATCCCTTTCAACCTCAGTGGAGTCTCGTGTCATTGAACTAGTCTCCGTTCACTTGAAGTGTTGATCAGTCGTACTGGTAACTTCATTTCTTGTAGCTCAAAATTGTCAAGACATAAGTGCTTGAGCATCAAAGGGAAAAAAATAGTTCTTTTGAAGTGGAAAAAGGCGTTAAGAAACTTGTCTTGCAGTTTGTCTTTCTTTCTTTTTTGATAGGTAGGATATACAAAATGAATATATATGAATTTACAAAAGTTTGTGAATAATTACTTTTTTTTAATATATGTAGTGTTAATGAATTTAAAATTTGTTTTATTGTGTTTTATAAGAAAATTGGAAAGATGAACCTCTATATAACGAATTTTTCATGTAACGAACTTTGTTTCGGGATTTAGCGACTTTGTTATATAGAGGTCTGACTGTATTTGCTTTCGATATTATGATATTTTATATAATATTAATCTAGATCAAAGCACTGTAAAATTAGAACATTGCTTCTCAAAAATAAACTCATGTCTAATTTAAACTTATTTTACTTCGCACTCATTAACGTGCATATTTCTGTAATTTTATATTTTGAGTAGCTGAGGCAGTAAAGGGGTCTCAGGGGTGTTAACTTTTTCTCGGGGGCTGAAAATACAAAACAATATCCAAATATATATAACTCTTTGAAATTAAAATTAAATCATTTGAATCTTTTACGCATTATTTATAAAGGAATGGGGCTTCAGAAAAGTGTAAATTGTTTAGAATATAATCATACTTTTAAAAATTGTAAGCATATGAAAATAAAAGAAACATTACTATAAGAAATTTAGTTAAATTTTACATTGGGCATGCTATTTTTTAAAAAAAGTAGCTGTACTTACAAGAAAAAAGTTGATTGATAAACTTAAAAGTATGTAAATATAATTATAAATTATATTTTTTAAAAAATAAAAATAATTACATTTTTAATTTTTTTTTTTCAAAATTTCAATATTTTTCAAATATTTTGGGGAAAAAAGATATATTATTCTTAAATTAAGCAGGGTTAAAATAGTATGATACATTTTATAATTCTATAAATTTTATACATCAAAGGCTACTAATTTAGAAAATACCATGCGCGACGCAAACATTACTTAATATTTAGTACAATATTATTTCTTTTTCATAGGCTAATAATTTTTTAAATGATTATTATATTTCAAACATTTTGCACTTTCTTGAAACCATAATTCTTTGCAAATAATGAATCAAAAATTCGAATTATTTAATTTAAATTTAAAGGAATCATACCCGTTTGAAAATTGTTTATATTTTCCAATCCTCGAAACAAAATTAACTCCCTGAGACCTGTTTTAATTTTCTCGTAGTTAAAATTTTTCTCTTTGACATGGTGGTGAGGTTTGGTGAATGTTGTGCGTTAGATCAAGTATGACCATGGTTGAAAATTACTAGGGTCGTCACATTTAACTTTCATATACTCTCAAAATGCGTGAGCAAAGTTTATAATTTATCAATCAATTCATCATCTTAATTATTGAAATTATAAAATTATAAAGGTTTATGTTACAATATTATACATTTCTATACTGTTTCAAACTTTTTTTCTTAGAAAAAAGAAATATTTGTGACCGAAGTAGCTAAATGATCATGATCACTATTTGTTGAGGTACGTGTAGTTTCGAGTACTAATACTACAGATGGTACTACACACTATATGTAGAGTATATGTATGGTACAAATCACTATATGTTCAATGGTACTACACACTATATTTAAAGGCTGATGTGCGCTAAAAGTTCTGAAGGCTGTGCTTCTCAAAATTTTCAATATTCACGACCCAATACTCCTTCCATACAATAACAATGTATGGAATTCAATAATACTATAGTTTAACGCTTAAGCTACAGTACGACTTTAGCCTATTAAATGCCACCGGCGTATATAAACGATTCGCTCAGTCAGAGCATGAATTTTCTGGACATATATATACGTTTTTTTGAAGTATGATTTTCTATGCGCTGCTTTCCATACAATTATTCCGAAGGCTTTGGAAGGCAATATAAGTACCTTGACAGTTTGCTTGACAAGGATTTGCTTATTTTTATTCTTTTTTCTTCTCCTCCACCCCCCAAAAAAAAAAACGAGCATCTACGTGGAAAACGGTAGAATTGGGGAGTGAATCGCGTAACTTTTAATCGGCAATTACGAGATTAATTATAAATCGTACAAATTATCAAGATAAGTTTTAATACAAATCCATAAGGTCACTGGTAATTATCAAATTTATTCTTAATTTAGCTAATGTTAAATTAATTATAAAATACGTTGTACAGACGAATACATTTATAAGTGTATTATATCAGTGTAAATGTGTATTTTTTTTTATTATGCCAAAATATGTATTTTTTGTTTGTTTATTTACAGTATAAATTGATATATAAATTTTAAAACTAATCTTATGTTTTTGACTTTTCAATATGCTCGCACCCCCTCGTAGAATTATCACGTCCCCCTTGGGTTGCGCGCCCCACAGTTTGAGAAGCGTAGTGTGGTGTGGAAGTTTCGTGAGTGAAAAACCATTTCAAGTGTCGTCTTTGTCCCTTGATTGCAGCTTAAAATTCTGATTTCAGTCACCAAAACTCCTTGTGTGGCTACAAAGTGAAGATGACCCAGGAGTGATCTCGTGGGGCACAGAGTCACCCCAGGGTCATGAAATCTTTAATCCTTGGAAAAGTGTTTATCTGTTACCAATACCGTTATCACTATCCTCCTATATGTCAGTCTTCATGTAAACTAAAATATATTTGTCTCGTATCCCTCTTTTTGGGAGTGGCAAACGTTTTTTTCTAAGCTTAAGGTACCTGAGATGACTGAGTTCCCCGCTAGACCACTTTTGTTCCAAAATATTTTTTTTTGAACAAGCTACATTTCCCGTTCCTCCGGAATGAATTAGTGGTTTCGATTGCTGTGTTCTACGTCTCATTATGGTTTATAAATGTAAATAAATAGAATATAAAATAAAGAAATAGGCATCTGCGATCTATGTTGAATAAAGTAGAAACTGACGAAGCAAGGAAAAAACCTGATAAAATAACGGATTTTAATCAAGATAGTGGAAGTATACTTCAGAAAAGCGATGAACATGAAATGATTGCGTTGAAAGGAAAGAGTTTTCAATAGCTACCTAAAAATTCCATCAAGAAAGATTTCAAGTCACAATGCGTACCGTCAAAAAGATCCAAGCAAGTAAAAGTTCAACATGCTATATTTGTCAATCATCAAAGTTCAATAAAACTACAATAATTTGAACAAAATATGTCAGTTTTGTTTACAAATATCATTCCTGTAATGTTATCGAAATGTGTCTGTGATATGTGTCCTTATTAAAGTCAGGCACATTTAAAACATTTTACTTTAATTCGATTGCTTGTTTGTTTTTTCAAATTATCAAAGAACAATTTAAAAGTACGGTAGTATACACTTTCTTTTAGTTAAACTACTCACTGGAATTACTTTTTTTATCTGTACAATAAAAATAATAAAAGGAAAGGATCGGATGACAAACGCGAGCACTATTTTTAGTCTCGAATGCACGAATTCTCTTATATAATATTATCATTTCATCAAGAAACACATATAAATTCAATTATAATTTTCCTTTCATGATATAGACCCTTATTTAATTTATAAAGGTTTCTAAGAATAAGTTTAAATTTTATTAGATCTTAAACCATCTCTTAGGAGCCATAATAAATTCCAATTTTATATTAGGTTGGAATTTTTTTAGTTTTCTGGTTCGTATAACGGAAGTGTTAACATGCTTGACACAAAACTGATATTAATTTTGCTGTGCTATTGTACATGAACGTTGCAACACTTGCGAGCAAAGTAGCTCAAGCGGGAAAAAAAAGTGGCACTTTTTTGAGCGCTTGCCTCTAAATCCGTTAGTCACGATATTGGGGGACATAAGTGCGGCAGAATGCTTATTTGAAAATGGACAAACAGTGATTTCGGTAGTTGTATACATTTCTTCGAATCAAACGGTGAAAAAAATTAAAGATTTCCTGCATTTTATACTTTTACCATATAACGAAGGTGGTTCTGCTCTTTTAACAAGTTATCACTCGCTTCGCCTGATTTTTGAGTGGTGATCTTAACTCGAAAGGTGCCCAGAAGCTGAGGCAAAAGCTCAGCTTTTTGTGAATGATGAACTCAAGCTCGAGGCCGACACAAATTAGAATGTTTAGACTGCTAACAGTGGTACTGTTATTGACGCTGTTTTTCTACTGTTTTTAAATACTTTGAAATCACAAGTATATGTGTCATATTTTAGTTATCGTAAGTCTATTGTCTCCGATCCTCCGAATTGAACAAAAATAATTATTTTTGATAAAATATTGCATTACTTCTTTTGTGAATTAAATACAATTTTCATTAAAGATATAATTATTCGATAGAAAATAATTTCCAATCATACCCGATTCATATTTTTTTCAGGAGAAATGTTAATATTGCGCATTTACCACGATAACATGTCAGATGTTACACATATGCAACTACTGAAAGACTAATTTTTTTTTAATGACTAAATATAATATAAGTTTGCTTTTTGTTGCTGCAGAACATACATTTTAAGCTATTCAAGTGCATGTAATATCTGAAACTAATATTCTCTTAAAATTCGAGTCATATTGATAACATTTAAATTCATAATTCCCAATACTCTATTCCAAAACATGTGTCATTTCATCTAGCACTAAATGATTAAAATCTAAAGTAATTCTAAAATCTAAAGTAAGTGTTTAGTAATTCTTCGTTAAAAGGCTTCGGCTGAATTTTTGTTATATTTATCGGCGATTCCTAGAAAAATAGTATCGTGCTTACGTATTCCTTATTAAGTTGTTTAAACTTTTCACCCAAACTGTTTTTCTAAAAAATAACTCCCTTCACTTGAAGATGCAATCCTATTGTTTTATATTACGTGTTTCTCTGTTTTCCGTAGACTATTTAAATCTAGAATATAAATGATTCATTATCTTGCATTTTTGCGCTTGAGCCAAGTGCGTACTCAAAGGAAATTTCGCGATGTTAAAATTAAATAAACGATGTGATTTGATCAATACCAGGCTTTTTTTTACTGCTTCCACTACAACTCATTCATCCTCACGTACATGCTTCCCATCGATGCATTTCATGTATACAATACTTTTTGTTCTTTCATACATTTTTAAACCAATTCATTTAAAGCAACTTTTATTTTTTATGTTAAATCAGTGTTCCTCAAACTTTCAATATTTGCAGCCCAATTTCCAATCATAGTTTTTCTCGTCCCCCTCATACAATAACAATGTAGTGAATGCAATAAAAATGTACTTTGATGTAAATCTATTATACGACTTTAATTATAAGCCGTACAAATTATCAAGAAAAGTATTATATTCTGTATACTGACAGTATAAAGAGGCACTATGGTGCTAATTAGAAACCTCACAAACCCATATCTTCATCTACTCGACCTAAATTTTTAGGAGGTAAAGATCGATGACCCAAACTAGCACGAAATCCAATTTACTATTACCAAATATAATAATCTAAGACAAGCCAACTATGGAGGGAAAATCTAGAGTGATATAACGATAACAAAACCATATATGAATAAGCGCGCTGTCCTAATAGCTTAACTATACAATTATCATTAAAGTCTAACTGTAATTTTATTTTAATAGCTAAAGCCCGTCCTATAATCACGCGTCTAAATTCCGATCCTTACCATAACATCAATGCTTTCAGCCACTCAGTTTCTTTTCCTCTTATTTCGATTACTACACTTCCATTATATATATATATATATACTATCTAATCTGCATATCAAGGTTTCTTCTCGAGAGGGATGGCTGTGAAATAACTCAATTGCTGGCCCCAAAGATTCCCCAACAGGATTAATAGAAAAACACGCAAAACCCCGTCACATAATTACTAAACTTTTTTTGAATTTAGTATTGATAAATTAACTATCAAAAACGCTGTGCAATACTGATACATTAATAATTGCATTATATCAAGGTAAATGTGTATTTAGTTTTCATTATGTCAGAATATATATTGTTTTGCTTCCTTTCAATAAATTAATATTTATTTTAAACATTTTATTATTTTACTTTTCATTATGATTGTGCAGCCTACGTAAGAATATCATGCCCCCCTAGAGGACGTGTCCCACGGTTTGAGGAACGCTGCTTTAAGTAAATATTTAAATCCTTCTCTTCTATATTTCTGTATAAAATATTAAGCTATACATGTTAATATATTTTAGCAAGCTTTTTTTTAAATACAAAACTCTGTTAAACCGGAATTAATTTTTAAAATATATATACCCTGTCTTAAAATATTCATAAAATACACAAATACACAAAAAAACTTATAAGCTACTTAAAAACCACATCAAACAAAATCAAAGTATGATCCCGTCCAACATCAAGAGACTAATTTAAAGGAACAATGCAATTACGCAAAACGAGGAGAAACTTTATGAAACTTCCGGTGTGCATGCCTCAAATAAGCTCCTACCTCAGTACCCTTAAATACCCTTGAGGAATTCTGAATGATTACGAAACCTTTATTGTGACGTGTTTCTAGGCACGCAATTGAGGAAAGTAGAGGGCACCAATATGGTAATGTCTTTCTTACACAGAAGAATTTGGTATTACTCTTAGGTGCAAAGGTTTCGCCTTTATCGCTAAACGATATTTGTTCCTTGCGTGGAGCTAGGAACAAGCTTCTAGGTAACCGCTAAGGATTGGGTGGGTGTAAGATCTGTTATTTTTCGGTTGTAAATGTGAAATATTTTGCTTGGTTGTTTTTAATTTTTAAGTAATGGTGCTTATAATTGTTTCAATCTTATACATATCATATTCATTAATGAATCTAATATAGTAATTTATTTAGGATGTTACTCAGCTACCACTCAGAGCTGTTGGGCGGCAGGCATGATAACTCTCTACGAAGGGGGCGACACGATGAAAAGTCGAAAACAAATGATTATTTAAAAATTATTAAGGATCCGAAAGTAAACAAAATACATTCTGACAAGATAAGAAATTTTATATATTTACACTGATATAATACGCTTATAAATGTATGAGCACTGCACAGTGTATTTTATAACTAATTTAGCAATACTAAGTTAAGAATATGTTTAAGAATTACCAATGACCCCATGGGCTTGCCATATATAAAATTATAAACAAAAATTAACACTTATCTTTATAATTTGCGAGCATTATAACTAACCCCTTAAATGAGGAGATTAAAGATTTTTGGGATTCCTCCCCAATGCCGCCGTTTTCCACGTAGGCGTGGTATATGATGTATTGGGGGTGTGAGAAAAGGAACACATAAGCAAATCTCCGAAATTAGTAAATCTTTCACAAACACTTTCAATGTCTTTTTATTGCATTCTAAAACCTTCGGAATAATTTTATGAATAACCGTGCACAGAAAGATCTTACGGAAAGACGTATATATAAGTCCAGGGTAATTAATGCATTTGCTGAGTGAAAGATTATATACGTAAGAGGTTAAAGTCAAATTCTAGCTTTAGCGTCAAAGTATAGAATTAGTGAATTCAATACTTTTGTTATGTATTGTTGAATATTGGGTCCAAAATATTGAAAGTTTTGAGAAGCACTGATATAACTAAACGTGTTCACGATGTAATGTTGTATATTTTCCAAAAATTTTATCCTAACACATTTGAAAACTATTTTGCAGGACACTTCATCCGATGTTAAAAGAAGTGTACATTTCTGTAACTTCACAAAATGAACTTTACTAAAAGTAACATGTGTATTTAGCACAAATTTTTCAAATATTGCAAAATTATTGTACAATTAATTTTAGTTTTCTAATACGTATTGAAATATCACTCAAAATATGTTTCAAAAAAGTAGTACCAATGAAATTTTAAGGCTCGTATATAAAATATTTACCTTATAATGTTGGGTAAAATTTTTTCATAAGTCATGGCATTCCATGTAGATCAAATTAAAATCAAACAAAACAAGTACAGTAAAAATCAGTAAACGAATTTGAAAACGAAAATTTCCAAACTTTTTAAATTTATCTAAGCATATATCTATATGTCTTTGAAAGTCATAAGAGGAATAATAACATTTCAAAGTGGAAGCTTCGATAGCTTTAAATATACAGGCTGATGACTCAATTGTAGGGTTAAAACTAAATTTTATTTTAAGTCCCAGAGAAATATAAATTGAAAAGGTCAGAAAATAAAGATTTGAGAATTCACTTAATCATAAATTGTAAAAATTCTTCTATTGCCATTGTGAAAAGACTCACAGCAAAGTTTCGATGTGGGGCCAATAATGAATCGTTGTATGCCTCTCTCATGTAGAAAACTCCACACTACACCACAGCATAAAAAGTGTCGATTACCTACATACTTGGAAGGAAATACTCCAAAACTGTCTAAGATATTCACTTTCTTTTTCAGGGTCAATAAATTTAGCCCTTTATTTCCATCTCTCTCTCTCTATATATATATATATATATGTGTGTGTGTGTGTAAGGATAGTTAAATTAGATTAACAATTAAATTCCCTATCTAGTAATTCACTTTTATATTACCTCCTCACCTCTTCACGTATCAAACTAATGACCCATTTATTTCTTGAAATATGGATAGTAATAAACATGTCAATTCCGATCGTTATATTTAATACCCCTATATTCAGATTAACTTTCAAAACTCATGGACGCGCGATTGGTTTTTTTGTGTTTAATCCATTGTTATTGGTGGGTTCGTTCTCTTTTGCCTCTTGCATCAGATGATTTTAATTTGATCAAATAAAGACTTTTTAAAACTAATCTGTTTCTCCTAAAATCATTCATATATATATATAAATGTAATAATTTCCAGTAATTTAGTCTTTAAAAGCTTTTAATTTGTCTATGGCCCAGTCCCTTAGCACAACCGTTTAATTAGTTTAACTAACTGTTCGCCTTACGGGTACTTTTGGAACTACATCCTTATACCCACCCAAACCATGCTATTTACCTCTGGGTATAAATATCGAGTCTGGAAAATGCCTCCTCTTCTGACTTTGTCCATTAACCATGTAGTCAACTGTGCCGTATTTTTGTTTTTCCTTTTTTGGGTTTTTAGGGTTTTTTGCCCTTTGCTTGCTTTGGGTGTTGGGGCAATATTATTAATATGCTTATGTGTTTCAAGATATGCAATAAACTGGATTAACTTAAAAGACTCCTCGTCAATACTACAATAATACCATCCACTCGCCACGTATCATAGTTATCCTTACTACTCCTTAACAAATTTGAAAAGGGTTTTATATATAAAGAAGAGATTTAGGGGGAACCCCAAACAGTTACCAATTTTAAATAAATATTAAATACTCGACTCGCGTAAAAATTTTACTCAATGCCGAAAAAATCTTCAGTTAAAACTAAAAAAAACACATAAATTAGTTGTGATGAATTACAACATTCCAGCCACTGAAAAAATTACATGATAATGCGCAAAAATATTTTTTAATAAGGTATTAAAATATCCATCGTTATGATTTTCATCAAAAAATCCAATTATAACCCATTTAAACCCCCATTTGAAACCCCTTTTTTCGAAATATTAATACATTCATTAATGCTAAGCCTTTCTCTGTGGAATCTCAAAGACATTCATTTGAATTTAAAATTCTTCTTTGCACTGTGTCTGGAAAATTAAGTTTCTTTAGGAAACCTTATCCTCCAGACAGTGATCTGCAGACAGAGGTTTCCATTTTGAACAGAAGTTCGCTAAATTAAAATAATTATGATGTAATGTTGTCAAAGTGGAACATGGCGTTTTAGAATATAATACTTGTGGAAATTTTAATGAATTACTTAGACCTTTTTAAAGAAAATATTGAGAAATATTCCTAATGTTTGAATAAAGTAAGCAAATTAATTTGTGAGATAAAATTGGAAAGAAAAAAATATGTCCAAATGATTTTTATCCAGAAACTATAGAAACTTGAGAAGGAAATGAGAAGAAAACTTAAATATTAAACAAGGTTAAATAAAGCTTAATTTGTCTTGTTTTTCTTTTTCGATTGTTTTTGGAATAATCTCTTTAGATTCTGAAACTGATTTAGAAGAAAATACAAACGATAATTTTTCTGTAATTAAAACAAATGAGCAGTGTTCCTTACTTTAAAAGTTCCTTTAATTACTTTTCCAATTGAGTTTCTTCGAATAAAAAATGTTCCAGAAGATAATGCTTTATTGGAATAATTAAGAATAAATTATCGAGACATCCATAAAATAAAAAAAAGAACATATTGACAATTATGTAATACTAATTGCTAGTAAATGCAAGGAAATATTTTCTAGAACGCATAGAAACATGTTCATATTTGTTAAAATATTTTCCATTTTATTTTTGATAAAAATAAAAAAAAAATGTAACTTAGATGTAGAAATAATGCCGAAGTGTGTTTTCAGAAGAATGTTATGCAATTGTATTTAATTAAACCAATTTTCGTATCATTTAATGAAAATTAAATGAGCTCTCCCAATTAATTCAATTTTACAGAAATTCAATTAAAAAGATTCTAATGTATAAAATACTTTTTAAATGATCGAATTATAAAAGTTTTTTTTAATGGAATTGCCTTAAGAATTGTGAAAATAAAGTTTCCAGTTAAACATTTTAATAAATAAAAAAAAAAAAAAATTCTTTGGTTAAAAATTTAACTTTTTTCTATCTGGGTTCCATTAAAAGATTTATTTCATGTAAAGAAATACTTTTCAATATGAATTTCATAATTTATATTTATAAATAGTTTAAAAGTTGAAATTGAAATAAAATTATGAAATGTTTAATAATCTGCTGATTGTGCAACTAATTAAATTATTTAATTTGGTAGAGGCTTAGTTTTTTGAGTTTATATTTTGTTTTTCATTTCAGACTTTCCAATATAGTTGCATAGTGTATTGAAAAAGGGTTTAAAAACTCACATTATAACTGCTAAATAAAATTCTAAAATAAATAAAATTTATGCTTAAAACTATTACTTCCTTTAACTGTCCCTTTTTAGAATGGATTCATTTTTAGAAATCAATTAAGTAGCCCTATTTTAAAATTAAGGTCGGACAAATATTTTAGTAGTAAAGTATCAATATACATATATATATTTTTCTCGGCTTCAATATAATTAAATTCTCTATGATTAATTCTTTTTTGCATTCATCTTTTAGCTTAAGGTTTTACTTACTGAAATAAAATTTAAGTAAGACGATCATATAATGATTCCCGAAGTTAATATAATGATGTCGGAAGCTGAGTTGCTACCTCCTCTTACGACATAGAATTAAGAAACATTTAGTTATTATATGCAGAGTTTTAAAATGACAGTTTTAATCAATTAGAGACCAGGTTACTAAAAACACTTCAATCGAATAGAACTTTACAACGAAATTTTTCATCGGTATAATGTGCTTTTAAAATCCAAAGTAGTAAAAATTCCAACAAATGAAAAACTGGAAAATGATTAGCTTATCAATTTATTTACAGCTAGAAATAATTTGTCCATGTTCTTAAAATATTCCCAGGGCTTCATTTTTTTAATTAGATACTTATTTTATTACATATAGTTTCACTAAAAATTTCGAGAAACCTTTTGTGTTCCCCTTTATTAAACCGCTATAAATAACGCAAGGTAAAAAAAATGAATAATCATTACCGGCTAATTTGGGAAAAAAATACCTTTAAAAAATATTACTTATTACATATTTAATTTATGTCCAATGTATAATCATTTGAAAGGAATATAATTTTTTTTAATGTAAAATTATCTGAAAGATTTTCACCGTAAACGAACATTTTAGTGTAGTTGTTACACAGCAATTTATCAGTCATTTCTTAAAACAAAGAATATTGTGAAAAATAATGCAATTTTGTATATTTTGTTGCAGGGTTAACCTCCTTTAAATACTGAACAATTTCCTTGCATTTAACATGTTGGTCCATTTGGAGTAGAGCTTACCATGTTCCAGAATATCTAATGTTTATACTAGATTTTCTAACAGAAAACGATTGATACAGACACATATTTTTTCATATTAGCTCAGACTCAAAAGCAACTCAAATATTGAACGTAGCACTTTTAACACGCAAACGGATTTCTCATAAGGCCAATGAACAGCGCAATCGCTGTCAAATGTTTTACTCTAATGTTTCCTTGCATCATTCTTTTACAGCCTGGGGAGAAATTTAAAAATTTCTAAAGTTGTCTTATCAATTAAGTATCTTAGACCAGTGCTTCTCAAACTTTCAATATTCGCGTCCCAATATTCAATCATTTTTTTCATCGCGCCGCCCTCCATGCAATAACAATGAATGGAATACAATAATACTATACTTTGACACTAAACTACAATACGACTTTGACTTCTTTGTGTACCCCTGGGGGGGATATAAACGTCTCGCTAAACCCCAAAGCATTGATTCTCCCAAACGTATATATACGTTTATCCCAAATACGATCTTTTTTTTTTTACTGCTATCCATAAAAAATTTTACCGAAGGGTTTTTGGGGTGCAATAAAGGATCCTGACACTGTTTTAGAAAAATTTTCTTATTTCAAAGGGTTTTTTCTTAATTATTTGATCTCTCCTCCCCAAAAAAAACAAAATACGGTCGTCTAAGGGGAAAAAGATGGCACTGGGGGGCGGAAAAGCGTAACTTTTAATTTGGCAGTTTAGGGGAAATTAATTTTAAACCGTACAAAAAGATCCCAAAATAAATGTTAAAACAAGCCCATGGGGTCACTGGTAATTATCAAACTGTTTTTGTTTGGTTTAAAATTTTAATTAAAAAACTTGTACATTTGGGGGGGATTTTTGTGGTTTAAAATCAATGTAAATGTGTAAATATTTTATTATATAAAAGTATTTTTTTTTTTGTTTTTTTTCAGTAAATTAATAATTTTTAAATAATCTTTTCTTTTCCGGGTTTTTTTATTCTCGCACCCCTTTGTAGGGGTTATCCGCCCCCCAAAAAAGGGGCGCGCCCCCCAGTTTTAGCGCTTCTTTTGACCCTTCAGGAAGGGTTTTTCAAAGTACATTCACTTTAGCTGTCAAATTTAACAACTAAAGTTTTTGTCAAGGCTTTTTTATTCATTTAACGTTGTTGAATTAGAATTACTTTTGGCTTAGATCTTTCCAGTCACAATATGGTTTGGGCAAGGAAGCAAACAATTAGACTAAGCTTTTCGTAATAATTTATAAAGATGTATTACAAAAATTAAGTCTTACAAATGTGTACTATTCTCTAAATGAGAGCAAAGCATTTGTAAGAAATTAAAATAAACCCCATTAAAAAATACGTCGCATTATAAAAAAATTTTTTGTTTTTAAAAAATTTTCCAAACTGTCTATGAAACTTTGGGCATGATAAAAAATATTGTTTCATATTTTTCCTAGAATATTTTCTTTTTGTTTCTCGTATATATCAATTCTGGTATATTGTTCGCACATAAAAATTGAATTTTATAATTCCGGTACTAATACACTAGAAATAATATGGGTAACTTTTTTAGGATGTTTTATATGCCCTATACTTGAATTTTTATTTATGCTCAATTTATTGATTAATTTTGATTCATGATCTGAAATTTTCTCGAATGTTTTATTTTTGCGTTAAGTAGACGTCTAGTTGCAAAATATCTTGTTCCGAGTTCGTTGTGCATTTATGAAAAACAAGAAGACGAGCATTCCGATAAATTTTATTTAAAGAATGCATTATACTCTAATAAAGTCAAATTTGCTGCTGCGTTAAGGCTACACAATACCTTCAAAATTTTAATAACACCATTTTTTTTTTTTTTTTTTTTTTTTTTTTTTGTGAACTATATCATTGGAAATCTAGGCACTGAATTCCATATATCGTAACAAATTAGTTTTTAAGATATTTGAAGTTTTCTGAGCTTAGGTTTTGGTTTCGGTTTCATTTTAAAGAATCTTTCCACTCTTAAAGTGAACTAATTAAAAATATTTTTGAGCACAACCAGTTTTTTCAGTGTGAAATTGTTATTAATCTCAAAATTCATTTCTAAAATGACTTCTGCTTGAACATATTTCAAGTTTTTTTTGAGTTCTCGTTATTAAATTTAATTAATATTGATTTCAAGACATATTTTTGTTTTTAAAAAATAGTTTATTTAATTTAGAAGCTTTTTAAATAATTAATTTTTTCTTGTTGAGGAAAAAGTAACGGTCAAATGTTTGAAAACTTTTGTGAAAATATTTTGTTAACATTAATCACCGTACATCACGTACTGTCACCGTAACAAACACTATCAATATTATGCAAAAATATATATTCTGAATTAAAAAAAAATGTTTTTCGTCATAATTAATTGAAGTAGTGTTTTGATATAAAAAATAAGTTGGAAAATAACATATTAAAAAGTTAGAGCTTTACAGCTATTACAGGTTTTGGTTTTACGTCTTTACAAACTTTGCATGCGTTTTCCTCGCACTTATAATTTTGAAGATGGTGTTTTCCAATCCTTAAGGATCTTTTTCTCTTCAAGATTGAGTCATGAAATTTTTTCTAGATATTCCCAAACGTATGTTCTATAAAGGCTAGTATGGATTAAGATCTGATATATCTCTAGTTATTCTTTTAATGAAAGCTTAAGTTAATATATATAATATATATATATATATATATATATATATATATATATTATATATATATATATATATATATATATATATATATATATAATTTTTGTGTTTTTTCCAGGTTTATCTAGAAAAATATTTATTACAAATCAACAAGGGAAACAGATTTTCAGATCCATACTAACATTTGTTTGTAATAATCTAAAAAAACATCAAACACTTGAAACGACTAAAACATTTTAAAAATTTAACATTTTGCAAAATTAAAAAAAAAAGTTGAAGAATTCTTAATTTTTTAAAATTGTAAAGTAATGGCTGGTTAAGCTGACTTTTTACTTTCAGAATCTTAATAATACAATATTAATATAAAAAATAGATTGTTTTTATTGCTACTGTCTCCAAAACAATTTTTTTGAAAAAGGGTACTGTGTAGTCTTGATATATTAAATACGTTTCTCAAACATATTTATCCAAATTACAGAAAAATGAATGTTAGAAACTCTTATATTTACAATTTGTCCTGTTTAAATTTGGAGTATTTGCATATTACGTTACATAAATAAGAAAAGCTTTACTAATTTGTAAATGTAGTTTCGGTACACAGATCTTTCTTCGAAATACTTGCATGCATTGAAAGCATGGAACTGCTTAAATTTGCACAAGATCATAATACCCTTCCCCTCCCCTTACCTTACAAATAAATATATCACGAGCTGACTTTTTTACCTCAAAATATCGTGACTGATATTTTTAAAACACTTTTGTAACCATGGAGGCAGTTTTTTTGGAAGACTCACTTAATATTGTCATGGGTTACATTGTAACACGATAAAGACGGCCTCACGCAACATCTGAAATGATAACTGAGATGGATTTCTGGCTCACTCTGGTAAAACTCGAGTCAAACGTATTACAAAAGCTATTGTTTGGGATGTCAGATAATGCGACATAGCTCTATTTTGTGACTAGAATACAGTTATTCCGAAAGAAATTTCCCTTTGTACTCATTTAGAGAACACGAATAGAAGTGTGAGAGCCTAACATGTGTTTTTTGATATCCGTAGAATTCGTAGAAATTGAATTATATATATATAAGTGCGGCAATATTTCTTTTAAGTCTTTAATATCACATTCACGAAAACTTACTAAATTTTTCAACTTGTCAAAACATTTTTCTTAAAAAAGTAAAAATATCTTTTTTATTTAAAGGTTTCTTCAAATATTACTTTCGGCTTGTATCGGCGTACTTTGATAAGTCATTTTAAATGGTTTGTCGATTTTCTTCAAGAATATTTGTTTTCATTTAATTAAAAAAATAATTAGAAATCATTTGTTCTAACTATATTTATTTAAAAATAAAATTGGGCTTCAAAATGTATTAAAGAATTTTAATTTAAGCAATAGAACAAAAAACAAGGCTTTAGTGAATTTACGGTGCATTTTGTGTACTGTATAAAGAATTAAACAGTTTCAATGTATTATAAATCAAGAACAATATAAGATATTATATGTTTAAAGTTTTGTTGAGACAGTCATAGATGTTCTATGTGTAAATCGTTAGTCACTCGACACACACTGAGCCAGTAATCCTACTCATTTTTACCCAAGCATACATTAATACATCTATGTTAAATCCATCAAAAGTGACTATGATGCATCGTTTCATCTCCCCCAGATCAACAGGCATTCAAACCCACTACCTTTGGATCAGATTTCCAAAGGGCTATCCATTGCGCTACAGGGACTCAACGAACGATTTTCCTCTTTATATATGCTGCTGTACTATTATTTTTGATGTACTATTATATTGTACTATTATAGAGGTGAATGTGCATTATCCTTTGCATATCCCCAATGGAAGAAACCATGAAATATTAAGTCAGGACTTCTGGGTAGCCATCGGGTAAGTGGCATGTTGTAATTCATGACTTCAACATTGCTGAGGAAGATGTTCATAGAGGTAATCTCGTTCGCTGACCGACCAGCGTGGTGGTGCACCAGCTTTGATTTCACCTTGCCCATTCCAAGATTTGAACACCAGAACTAGGGCGTTGAAGCAGGATACACACTACCACTTAGCCACAGGGCTTCATTTTCATATTTGTTTGCTTTTAATTCACATCAAAATAAAGTTGCAAAGTTTACTATTGAACATACGTAGACAGTACAAATTTGAATTTCAATACCAAGTGGCAAGAACGGCACTTTTCAATATCTTTCAGTAAGAAAAAAAACTGTATGAGCTCTTATTTTGTTATTAAGAATTATGAGTTCCAATGTATAGCCAATCAAATACCAATTAATGAATAAAAACAATGCTTTAAGTTAATGTGACGCCATTAAATACGCCATTCTCTCGTTCCCCCTCTACTCACACTGAGAAACTTAGTTTCACTTTGGGAGATCCTAAACATCCTAGATTTTGATTAAGATACTTGTCAGACACCATGACATCTTTACTTCCTCCCCAAACCTCATCGATTCCCCCTCAGCAAGATTCCTTTCCCTCCCACAGGTATTAATATTCATCAGAAACTACTCAGACCGAAGTTCCTGCCGCTGTAGGAATCGCGTTTAATTGTTTACCTTTAGGATTATTCACTGGGGGAAATCTTTTCCCCCCCGGGGGAATTTTCCTTTAAAAAATTAGGGGGAGATTTACGCTTCTGCCCTTTAGAGCCCCGTGTAAGGGAAAGGGCTGTTTATGCATTTTTGGGGGGACATTTTGGGGAGCTTTTGATGAAATTCCCGGGGTTTAGGGGTTTGTTATAGCCCCCGGCCGTTTGCTGGTTTAGGGGACTTTTGTGGAGATCGGGGATAAAAGGGGCTGATTTAATGTTCATTGTGAGGTATAGAGCGATTAGTTGGTAATCATCTCTCGAACGAAAATAATATTTTTGCGCTTTATCGAATAGTAATGAAGTTATCGCGGTATTCTAAGGAGAGAAATGTTGAGAGCCCGATAATGATTTGCCTGCATTATAGTTTTCCTATGGCGATGGGTATAATACAAATGCATAGTGTCTGAGCTTATCTATGCTTGAGAAAGTATTCTAATAAGAAAGTTTGAAATATAAAATTCCATTCGGAGCGATACTCCGCAAAAGAGATTTGTATTTAAATTGTAATCATGAAAAATTTGACAATCATATTTTAAAGGTTAACTATGCACTTCATGATAATTAAGTTTCAGTAAATTTTTTTGTAGGTCTTTATCTGCAGAACACATTTGAGAAAAATGTACTAAAATAGTTAAATTGTACTTTTTAAATTTGTTGATTGTAAAAACATAATGAATTGTTTCATTTGTCAAAGAAATTAAATTGTAAATTAAATAATTCCTTCCTTCCTCAGTGGCTCGACAGTCCAGGGTGGGTCTTGGCCTTCTCAAGAAGCCTTTTCCAGGCTAGCCTTCTTCCTGCTAGTGTACTCCTGTTCTTAGTTCACAAAACTAGGAGTTCGTTTTCTAGGCCATCAATCTATCTAAGATTCGGCATGCTATTTTTTTGTGTTCCAATTGGTTGGGCATTGAATACTTTTTTAGTGATGCAGTCTCTTTCCATTCTGACAACGTATCCTGCCCATTTCCATCCGATAATTGACCATCTGCTCTGTTATTATTTGTAATCCCATATTTCTCTATAAAGACTGAATACTTTAAACTCCTATTCTCATGTTCTTTAAACCTTTCCCAAGTCGTTTATTAGAAGTCAGCCCGGATATATTTTTCTTGAAATTTCGTAACAACAGTAATTTTGTGGGTAGGGTGGTCAGCCCTACACCCAATCCCCGAACCTGGAGGCCCGGTACCATTTTAGTCGCCTTCTACGATACGCATGGGTTACGTTGGGACTATTCTTTCACACCCTGTCAAAATAAAATAATTACTAAATTTGTGATATGTTAATGAACGTGTGGAATAAGCATTATTGGAATATATTTGAATTTACTCGAAATTAATTAATTATAAAAAATAAATTTAAAATATGATAACATTATGTAGCTAAATCTAATAGAATTATGAGATAAGAGCATACAATGATACGATCGCGAATATAGAAATTCTACAAATCATATTCTCACTTTCGAACGTAACTTTTTTGCCTGAAAAAACTTCCTTTTCACAGAAATAAATGAATTATAAGTACCACTATATTCAAACACATACAAATAACAGAGAAACAAATTTCATTAGAATTTGGAAAGTGAACACGATGTGCGTGTGGGTGGGTGTACTTCATGAATTAGTTATGTGTTTTCTAATTCCTTGACAGAATTTGGTTGAGAGGTTAAAAAAATTTAATTCTTGTGTAATAAATTAATTAGATATTCAATTCTTAATTACTATCCATGCTCTTAAAATACAGAAAATAACATTTTGAATAAATTGATATTTATTTAACTGAATATATTATACAATCCATTTCATAATTTTTATTATTTTTCTTTTCAATCTATTGCAATATAAAAATTATCATTTATAGTTAGTCATAATGAAAGTATGGTGAGCTTCACCATATACGAGGAATTAAGAATTGGTCATTAGTCAATGCATTGCATATTTCTTCCATTGTATTAATTTATTTTATATTCTATTTTGTAAATTTTAAACCTTGCATCAGACTCTGATGTTTCTTAAGGAAGATTAGAATTGGGCACCTTCCGATCCGAAAACGAGTATCTTAACCACCATGCCAAACAATCGTCGTAGATGGAGGCTGTTACTGGTTTGCATAGATATCACACCACCACATTAATCCCTGCCAGTGATTTGGCAAATAGGCGAACGATCGATACCACATTTGTAGTGAGCGTTTGAGCATTTGTGTCACTTTTGAGTGTGACGACATTGTGAGCTGCGTCATTTTATGCGTGACGGCTTTGTGGGTGGCGTCATCGTGTGTGACGGCTTTGTTGACTGTGTTATTTGTGTGAGACGGCTTTGTTAGTTGTGTCAGGTGTCTAACGACTTGGTTGCACTTGCGGTGGATAGATGGCGCCACGACCACTGTGGTTCTTTTTGCAAGGTCAGGGTTACCAATGAAGGATGATAAAAACTAGGCGCCTTTCGATCCCAAAACGAGTATCTTAGCCACCATGCCAAAACGATCGTCATAGCATAAATTTTATAACTGGTTTATATAGATATCACTAGGCCACATTTCTATCATTCTCTATTATAGATTTATTCTTTTAAAAACGCAAGCTAATGAACATACACTTATCAAATTTTCATCTTTTGAGATGTTAATGGTACATAATATTTTTAGATAAGTATTTTACAACATCAATGTTTTCATTGATTGTTACAATCATTTGAGAAAATGCTCGTCTGACTTACTTTTGAAGTATTATTTTTTTATTTCCTCTTAAATTTTTAATACATCTTTAATCTTCCATGTTTCGACATTTTCTTTTATATTTTTTTTATATTATTAAATTTTGAATTTTTCCCAACGCTGTAACACAGTGTTTCTCAAACTGTAGGGCGCACCCCCAGAGGGGCGTCATAACCCTACAAGGGGGACACAAACATATTCACAAAAGTCGAAAATAAAACATTATTTTAATACATTATTAATTTACTGAAAGGAAGCAAAACAAAATACATTCTGACATAATAAAAAATAAAATGCGCCTCTACACTGATATAATATATTTGTAAATGTATCAGTACTGCAAACTGTATTTAATAATTATTTACAATACCAAGTTTAGGACAAGTTTAAAAATTTCCAGTGACCTCATGGGCTTCTTATACATAAAATTAAAAAAAATTTAATTTTTATCTTGAGAATTGTACGGTTTGAATTAAATTATATTGTAGATTTATGACAAAGTACATTACGATTAAATTCAATACATTATTATTGTTTGGATGGGGATGGGGCGAAGAAAATTATAACTGAAAATTGGGTAGCAAGTATTGAAAGTTTGAGAAAAACTGCCGTAACAAGTAGAAATTAAAATGCATTTTATATATATATAAATATTGAATAACAATTTTGTAGCTTAAATTTTTTTTTCTCTTTTTTGCACTTTGCCCTAACCTTGTCTTTATTTTAACCTTTTCTTTTTCTCTCCAGTAAAAATGATGGGATGAGGTCTCGCTATCTATTTCTCGTACCGTGGTATTTTGGGGATTAAAAAGTGATAAAAAGTTTCGCACTAAAAACCCATTTCTTATACCTGGGGAAAAAAATTTTATTTCCTATTTTACATATCCGATGGCAGTATCAGACTATTTATAATGTAATTGGAGATGGTTCGTTTATTTTCAGCTCATTTATCTTAAATTACTCATATTTTTATGCAGTTTTAATATAAAATAGGCACTTTCTTTATCGTTTTCTTAGAAATTTCATAATTCTTAAGGAAGGGGTTCAAGCTCAAGTTCTGATTAATTTACTTAATGTGAAACTGCTTTCTTTGAATTTGGAGTCTTAAATCATGAGTTTTTAATAAGAATATATTTTTTATGATAACAGATTCCTTTTGAGAGTACAATGTAATAAATAAAAGCAAGTAATATATATAAAAAAGAATAAGTAAATTCTTTCTTAGGTCAGCAAAGAAAAATTTTATTTTAGTTACTTTTTATTAAATAATTACAACTAATATAAATATGTATATACATATGACAGAATCACATTATTAAGTGGCAGTTATTTTATTGTTATCCTAAGCAATCGTGTATATTAAATTTCAGTTCAA
Source organism: Trichonephila inaurata madagascariensis (assembly GCA_019973955.1). Taxonomy (NCBI): domain Eukaryota; kingdom Metazoa; phylum Arthropoda; class Arachnida; order Araneae; family Nephilidae; genus Trichonephila; species Trichonephila inaurata. Next base: position 13,865 of record BMAV01009609.1, on the reverse strand, counting down.
CGGAATGCTTTAAAATGTGAGAAAATAATCTTTTAAAGTTTTACCCAAGTCGCTAAAAATGAAGCCAACGCGGATCTATCTTTAATTCTTTAAATAATTAGTTTCAATCATTTAATTTTAATTATTTATGAATGAATAATGGTACTGTCATCCACAAAATAATCATAAATAGAAAATTTCAGGTCAAATGAGCGATTTAAAATGTGAGAAAAAACATTTTAAAGTTTTCACACAAGTCGCCAAAATGGTTGTTAAGTCACCAACATGGCTGCATTTGTAATTCTTTGAATAATTAGTTTAATGAATTAATTTTTATTGAATATAGTTAAATTATCGTATTGTCATCCAACGTAATCGTGTATAAAAAAAATTTCAGCTCAGTTGATCGCTTTAAAAGGTATTTTATTAACGATTTAAAATTTGAACAAGATATAGAGAGATTGTAAGCTAATAGTAGGAATTGATAAAGATAGTAAGTGGTTATCATTTGCTACTTCTTTGTGTGAGCTTATTTTGAGATATAACTGTTTTAAGGTCTTGATATTTGCCCCTAAAACCATCACAAAAGCCACATAGAATATCAGAAATAAAGTCAGCCAACAAGAAATCCGAACTTATAAAATTTGTTATGCAAGCCACTTCCAGAAAAATCTTCTGATCAATACAAATACATTCGAACCCCCTCATTCAATTTAAAACTAGCTTTACTCCCAACAATGGAAGATATTGTAACTCTTAATATGCAACTAAACCAGTACTTCTCAAAGTTGTAATACCTGCGACCCAATATTAAATCATAATTTTCATCGCACCTCCCATACAATATCAATGTACTGAATTCAATAATACTATACTTTGACGCTAAAACTACGATACGACTTTCGCCTCTTAAGCACTCCCATGTATATAAACGTCTCGCTAAGCCAAAGCCTTTATTTCTCCAGACGTATATATACGTCGTTCCAAAGTATGATCTTTTATATGCACTGCGATCCATACAATTATTCAACAGGCTTTGGAATGCAATAAAAGGACTTTGACGGTGTTTGCGAAGGATTTACTTATTTCAGAGGATTTGTTTAGTTTTATTCCTTTTCTTCCTCCCCCAATACATCACATACACACATCTATGTAGAAAAAGGTGGAATTAGAAAGCGAAACGTGTAATTTTTAATGGACAGTTGAGGGATTAATTATAAACCGTACAAAAATTATCCAGATAAGTGTTAATGTTTGCATATAATCTTGTATATAATATAAGCCCATGCGGTCAATGGTAATTAATTAACTTGTTCTTAACTTGGTATTGTTAAATTAATTATAAAATACATGGTGTAGCACTGATATATTTATAAGAGTAGTAATATATTAGTGTAAATGTGTATTCTATTTTTTATATTATGTCAGAATGCATTTTGTTAGTTTACTTTCAGTAACTTAATAATTTTTTTAAATAATCTTTTGTTCTCGACTTTTCAATATGCTCGCGCCCCCTTGTAGAGTTGTCACGTTCCCAAGGGGGGCGCGCCCCACAGTTTGAGAAACACTGAATTAAACAGTTCCTCTACTTGAAACCCCACCATAGTATACCTTTAAAAACTAATCCAGATTTTTTTACTGGTTGTGACATTCATTCGCGATTCGTTTTTTTTTTTTCCTTTTTTTCACTAAAATTGCTGAGTGATACGTTTATATACAACGGCGGTACTAAAGAGGTTAAATTCGTATTGTAGGTTTAGCGATAGTTTTGTATAACTGAATTTAATACATTGTTATTGTGTGGAGGGGGCGCGATGAAAATTATGATTGAATATTGGGTCGTAAATGCTGAAACTTTGAGAAGCCCTGCATTACTCATTTCTTTTTGCTAAATGTTACTCATTAGTCCACGATTACTCATTGTAACTAACTTTTCAATCAATGGTGTTCAGGAGTTTGTGTCCAGTTTTCTCCTCTCATGGGCTAATTTTCTGTGAGTACAAGATTCACTACCCTTCATAGCTTGAGTAATTTCCTTCTGCTAATTAATTTGCTGTATTTAGTTAACACAGGTGCCGCTTTCTTCATAACATTTTTTTTTCAATTTATATATTTTCCCCGTTTAATGAGATCTTTTTCCCTACATCTTTCTTCTTACAAAATCAGCTAAATCACAAACAAAATACTCATTTTTTCATACATTATCGAGTGCTAGTCGCTTTTGGTGAAAATAAGATTATTACGCTTATAAAGACCACCCACCCATCAACATGAATTCCCTAGAAAAGTTTTGTGCCGCCGGTAGCTGTGTGGTCACAGTCGCGAAAGCATATCTACATTGTATCTATCAAGTTGTAGTTGGGAGTCATTATGACATTCAAACCTCACATGTAGAGATCCTAATTGACGGTAAATTTATTGAAGATTCAATGCCCTCATGCTATCCTGATCAGACAGGGGGCAGCTCGTTCTAGTCTTTATCATTTAACCAGTTCAAAATTATGAGGTCCATCACCATTAACCCTCCTGTAGTTTTGTAGCTTTATAGTACGACATTAACTCTTCTGTAGCTTTATAGTACGACATTAACTCTCCGTAGCTTTATAGTACGACATTAATATAAACAGTCAATGAATCAATCTACTGAAAAGTCAATACGTCGAGTATCGTTAGACATTAAATGGATCTAGATTCAAAGTTCTCTTTTGGATGATGTAAAAATTCAAGCGAATTCAGTAAAAGCTCAGTTGCCACTCAAATGTTTCATTGAATTCTGCATGTTGTCTTTTATAAGCAAAAATCTAGTCAGCATTTTTTCCCGTTTTCTGATGGCTTTGGAAGTCTTATTGGTTCCTCCGAATCATGAAGTGTTTCAAAAAGTTTAATACGGTAGCATTATTTAAGCTTATCTCTCCTTTTGTAAACTTAGTAATACAATGATATTCACTTACGCTTCTTCACTCTTCGGTGGTCTTCCAAACGATTGACAGATTTCGTAGGTAGAAAAAATTCACTCATGAGCCTCAAGATCGTCTCCATATGTATACCAAACCATGCGTCCCAAAGCACTATTCCTTACGTACCTAACTCATAGTTACCACACACACATTAATATTTTAAACATTATTATATAGAATTGTAGTGGTTAGAACTCGCGACCTTCGGGTTCGTTGCCTAGTAACATATCCACTAAAGTGATCACCTCTGTCTGGAGGCTGTTACTGGCCTTATTTAGATACAGCTACAGAATCACCTGTAAAAGAAAATATAACTCCCCCGAATTGCATTTCCAAATTATATGGTGGCCGCGGTAGCCGAGTGGTATAGGTATTGGATCGTGGCTTGCCTTGTCACGAGTTCGAGCCCAGTACCACTAAAGACCCGCCGTGTAGGGCAGCGATGCACGTTAAATCTGTCGAGAGCTGAAACATTCTCCCGTTGGTGTGGTGTGGTAGTTAGGAGAGGGGGCTGTCAGCTCAGGTGTCATCCCCGTCACTTGCCATGGCTCAAAATTACGTGGTCCGTCGCCAAAAGCCCTCGTGTAGCTAAACAGTGCGACGTTAATATTCAATCAATCAATCAATCCAAATTATATGCATCTCTCGCTTAGGTTCAATGCAATTCCCACCAGTCAGTTTTTCCACATAATAACTTTGAGAAGCGCTCGTAAAATGCAGGATTAGTGCAAAAGTATTGAATCAAAGTAATAAATATGACAAATTTCTTAACAATATTTACTCTTCGACCCGAACACATTCGCAATTAGTTTCATTGCTCCGGCAGTACTACGGAATTGCTGACCTTTTGCATTGTTAATGAACAAGTTACTTGATTTATATTCTGTGCTAAGTAACTCGTTCTTGGTTTATACGAGGCAGCATATGACCATAAACTAACCCGATAATTTATAAATCCCCGGTGAGTTACAGATTTTAGTGCTTATAAAATGCAATCAAACAAAGTGTTTCCGCTTGCATATTTACGTGAAGTACATACAAAGCGTTTAAAAGGAGATAAAGATTATTTTTATGATCCATAAAGTGACAAAAGAAAGAAGGCATCTGAACGTCTTTTTCATTAAACTAGATTCATATTTTCTATTGAATCTGGAAGGTATACTATGATTTACAAGCATTTAAGATTATATAAAATAAATATTTTAAACTGATATATATATAAAACTAGTGTCATATTTCAAAAACTTAAGCATGTTCGTCTTTATGGGATTTTGGTAATTAATAATGATTATATTTAAATTCCATAAGAGTTAGATTACCGTAAAATCTGGCGTATAACGCGCACTTTTAACACAAAAAATAAGATGAAAATTTAAGGGTGCGCGTTATACGCCGGGTATAAAAACGATAACTTTAAAAATAACAAAAGAGATGAACATAAAAAAAAATTCATTCTAATTGTATCTCGAAATACTGTTTATTTAAAAGAAATGACTTGCTTTATGAACTAAAAGAGATGAAGTTCTAGAAGTATACTATTTCTTTTCAAAAATTTGGAACAATACCTCGAATAAATGATTTCAAAACATAAGAGCAATGTATACTAATATTTCAGATTTCTTGGTAAAAAAGTTGGTGCGCGTTATACGGTGAATATACCTAAAAATTAAAAAATGCAGCTTGAAAGTATAGGTGCGCGTTATACACCGGCGCGCGTTATACGCCGGATTTTACGCTATGTGTTTTCAATTAAGTACGTTTTAGAGAAACAAAAGTCTTACAGAAGGTCGTTCAGACTTTATGGAAACGATTTTGCAATTCCTTTTCTAGTTTACATTTTGAGAAAAAACTGGAAGTTTCCGAAAAATCATGTACTACTTTTTTTATTATAATGTAAAATAAAATATTTATTTTAAAAAGGATTTCTATAAAATTGATATATGGCTCAAAGTTTACTTAACTACGCTTTCCAAGAAGAAATATTCGTATCAACGGATTAAAATCCGTTATAAAGTCTAAGTTATTACATTTCAATAAAAGATATTTATATTGTATAAAATTTGAAAAAAAAAAAAAAATGTCTAGCAGAAAGTAAAAATGAAAACATAACCACGAAACTTCATCCAAAGACTATTCAAACGCAGGCAACTATCAAGAAAGTGAAGTAGTGTTTCTCAAACTGTGGGGCGCCCTTGGGGGCGTGATAACCTTAGGGGGGCGCAAGCATATCAAAGAGTCAAAAATAAAAGATTTAAAAAATTGCAAAGTTAATGAAAGGAACAAAACAAAATACATTCTGACATAATTAAAAAGTAAAATACACTTTTACATTGATATAATATACTTATAAATGCATCTGTACTGCATAATATATCTGATAATCAATTTATCAATAATAAGTTAAGAACAAGATTAATAATTACTAATTTAATACTTATTTTGATAATTTGTACGGTTTATAATTAAAGTCAAATATATATATTGTAGCTTTAGCATGTAGCTTTTAGTATGTTAGTTTTGAAATAAATACATTGTTATTGTATGGAGGGGGGCGCGATGAAAATTATGAGGGAAAATTGGGTCGCAAGTATTGAAAGTTTCAGAAGCACTGAAGTGAAGTATCTGACCCTAAAAGAAAATCCAGTGATTCAAAGATTCATTGCATCAAAACTAGGAATGTCTTCCAGCACTGAAAGTAAAATCATTCATACAGATTTAAAGTAAAAAAGAAAGATGTTTATACCTAAAGTACAACTGCTTTTGCAAGTAGTTACACAGTCGCTGTCAAATTTTTGACTCCAGTGCTGTTTTCTTTCTTTCTTTATACATGCCATGAATAATTTTGTAGGGTTATTCTAAAATTCTCTTAAAGAATAATTAACCTAGAATCTTTGGTATTCTAGTATGGACTGTTTTTGTCAACAAATTGAATACTCGGCGACATTTTGTAATACCATTTGATGTCAGGTTTCCTATTATACATTTGCTATTGAATGAGTAAACTTCTATGAACCGCAAATAATCTTCCCTAACACAAATTTATTGGTAAGAAGTGAACAAAGTCTAACTATTAACAACAATAAACATATTGTTTGTTAAATCTCCTAGGATATTGTACACAATCTTTCATACACTTGCTGTCTTTTATTTATATTACATAATTATTTCTTGCTTCACTCTCTTAAGGGGACGCAGTACGATTCCATTGACAAAGATCGTTCAAAAATTCAAATCTAATATTTTTAGCCTTAATTATCATTTCTATATAATTTTATATAATCTCAAAAATTCTAAAAAGTTCTAAGTTTAAAAATCGCAGAGTTATGATAACTTATACGTTCCTTTTTATTCACATCCCTATGGAAAATCAAAACTTGAAACTGACTTATCTCAGAAAGATAAAATAACTATTTGTCTTCATTTAAAATGCTAAGGCTTTTTTCCTAATGTGTCGAATGCTTAAATATTTTTTTCTAACTATTGCTAATAGTACATGCAATAAAAGTTGGTATGCATTTTTAGAATCAAAGTAATACTTCTTTTTCTAAAATTAATTAAATTTGGAATTTATATGTTTTTAAGCAATTTTCAATAAGAATTCATAAAAAGAAATATTGTACGAATACCAGTCATGTTATTTCAAAGCCGTACCAACTTTTTACAGATAATTAGACGTACTAGTAAAACAAATTCCATGTGCCTATGTCAATTCTGTTGGAGGAGTAGCATTTTAAAATCATTTCATAATTTTTTTCCCTTAAAAAATTAAATTATTAGCTTTTTATTAAATTTTGAGCACAAAATCTGTGTTACATAATACATACACATAGAAGACAACCAGACTTTTTTTGAAAATCATTAAATTAAAAAAAAAGTTTGGGAAAATAGTACCATGCCCCTTAAATAACGAAAAAAAATTATGTGTATTATATCAATCTTAAAATTGTAAGAAAACTTGATGAAGATTGAACGTCTTATACTTTAAAAATAATATGATGCATGTTTCCAATGAATTTTTGTTGCTGATGGTCTTAAAAGGAATTAAGATATCGATTCAATTTTTTTCTACAATATATGATGCATATGGAGGCAAAGAAGGACTTTATATTTGATTATAAAACTTGTCTAATAAAATAAGTAAAATTATTTTTATTCAAAAGGACTGAAATAGAAATTTCATGAAATAAAATCATTATTAAACATAGCATAAATCTAAAGAACCTATTTGTAAAGTTATTATTATAAACTGTTTATTATTATAAATTCTAAAATAATTGATTCTGGACATTTTATCCTAGTCAATTCTTCATAAAAATGATCCATGTATCTAACGTTAAAATTTAGTGTTCTTTTTCAGAAACCAGATTCCTCACATTATTTAAAGAGTTATGACGTCTTGTCAGATGTATAATGTATGAACTCAGTAACCCTTTGTATCGAACACCTTTTAGAATAAGTGTTTTCGGGGAAGTCTGCCTCTCTATGCATTCCCAATACATTCTGTACAGATTATAAAGTCATCTCACGAGACACTGTTTCATAGCGTTTCCTCGAAACTCTTGGGGGGAATATAAATAATATATTCCTCCAGAATACAAATAGGTGGAGAGCTTCGGTCTGACTTCCGTTTTTGCAGTCAGTGAGAGAGTTAAATAAATTTGAGTGCTTATGGTTCTATTGCGTGTGTTCCATCATTAACCCCGAAAATCATCTCTTTTTTTCCAGAGACTTCCATAAATCTTAACCTTTGTGACAAAATTACAACCTGGTTAATGAAGTTCAAATACTCTCGAGTAACAAACAGGCTCATTTAAACTTTGAACATTAGTAAGAAAGCGAATTTGTTTTTCTTCATTCTCATGCTAAAGAACGATGGAATTTTTACTGCCTCATTGAATGGCGTCTTTAAACAAACATTGATTCATTTATGTGCTTTTGAGTCATTTTTTTCCTTGAAATTATATGTGTAAGAATGATGTAGTTTATACTTAGTGATGTTCATTGTAGTTTTTTAAGTCGCAATTGATGATGTCTTAGAATAGAATGAAAAAATCTTGAAAAATAAAATTATGTTTCTTTCAAATATAATTTTTTTAGGAAATGTTTTTATCTAAAATTATACTTTTTACACAATAGATAAGTTTTCGAAGAATGTGTGTAAAAAATCTATTGCATCTATGGAAAAATAGAACATTGATTTCAGACATGAACAAAAACAATACAATAAACTGTGAGTGATTATTTTATTACGTCGCCCTCTACAGAAACACGATGGCTGTGGTAGCCTAGTGGTGAAGTGAATGGACTCGTGGCTGGCGTGTCATGAGTTCGAGACTAGTACCACTGAAGACACCCCATGCAAAAGAGGTCTATGTACGTTAAATATGTCAGGGCTCAAACATCCTCCCATTGGTGTCCTGTGAAGTTCAGGAGAAGGGATGCGAGCTCAGGAGTCATCCTCGTCTTTTGACCATGGTTCAAATTACGAGGTTTGCCACCAGTGCCACGAGGCCTGCCATAGCCGAGGTCTGCCAACAGTGCGACGTTAATATTCACCCACTACTCCCTAATGTAACACGAGGAATTTTAGCAAAGGACATCGTATTTTTGAACCATTGTTAAAGAAAAGGACGTCACCTGGTACCAAATACCTTTATAATGAACTACAACTTTACGCAAAGGGGTACACTTTGAGCCACGTCAGATTAAAGCCGGCATCACTCGCGGGAAAAAATGACCTTAAGTTCTCGCGCAGGGTATCTCACACCCAAGGATGTTTACATTATGTTTTTACTGCAAAATTTGCATACAAACGTTAAAAAGGAAGACAAGTTGGAAATAAAATATGTTTATTGCATTTTTCACATGTAAATTTAGTTTCTCTGTTCTTTTTATAAGGGCATTCAGTACTTTGTTCATACTCTTTAATCTCGTTGTGAACGAATGCGATGTTTTCGATGGATCTTAGTTTTTTAAAGATTTGTATCTTTTTAAAACAAAACAATTAAACTTCTCTATTTTTAAACTCAAAATTTTTGGACTTTCTTTTCTTTATTTTCTCTTACTGAACCGTTATCCTCTTCATAATTTGATTCTTCCTCATCATAACTGCGAAGAGAATTTCTTCATTCGAAAATACTGTTGTACTATATCTATATTTAAATACTATATATATTAAAATCCTTAAATATCACATTTCTTCATCATAATTACAATAATACACCATAGCATAAGTAAGATTTAAAACGTGCTCATGTATTCAGAACTGTAACGGCGATTCGAGCGCAGGGTATGACATACCGAAGAGGCAGTATCCAAATATATACATTTAGAATTTGCCTACAAGCTAAGATCCTCAAATTATAAGACCTTAATGTCACGAGAAACTATCCAATTTCCAAAAAAAGGTTTAGAAGGAGCGTTGAAAAACTTAGACAGTGGGTATGACATACTCTGTGCGAGAAGTGCCGGGTTAAAATAGATACCAGTTCCGAAAGGAGTTTGAAATTCCAAAAAGATATTCGATAATGCATATATGGTTATCGTGACGTTTACAAGCAACTGACCAACCGAATGTCGTCACAAAAACTTATCACTTACTTTATGGTGTCCCAAAATAAATCAATTGAAATTGTATCTTTGAATGACGAAATCACTTTTGAACTAATTCATCACTGGAAGGTGCACGCTTTAGATTACGATGAGTAGCATTGAATTATGTATGTGCATTTTGAAAACTTCTCCGTGTATACAATGATAAACTAAATGTTTTAAAAATGTTTCAATTTCCAATTCAATGATTTATTTTGTTATGAAAGTGCTTTCTCATAAATTTCCTAAATGATTGACGTATTTTCAAAGTGCTACTTTTTTATGCGGACCCTCTCCACCGTAAAAAAAAATCTTCGCATGTTTTCTAAGTTGTTTATTATATGTAGTATTTATGAAATGCTCACACATTTTTTGTGTGTGTGCGATCATGATCTACCGCAAGAAAAACATGTTTTATTGTACTATGATAATTTTTAAGATGTATCTTCTTTTAGTCATATATAATAAATATCGATTAACACTAAACTTACCAACACTTAATGCATACCTATTTCTACCATAGCCGGTTAAATGACCACTCTTTATGTTTCCTGATTGAATGTAAGAAAAATGGATATTAGCAAGGAAATAAAGTAACTTCATTAGAATTAAACAAAAATGTGTATTGTCAATTTCTATTACAAAAACAAAGAATAAGTATTTTTAATTCATTTTTCATCACATTTTTTTTACATAGATAAGGTGTCTTCATCGTATATTTTTCTCATTTAGAACAAATTTTGTTGGTTTTATTTTCGTTACAATATCCTATTTGACACTGATTTCCTTGACAAGAATCTGTAGTAGATAGCAATGTTCTTTTTATATATATTTGTTCTTTTTTTTTCGGGGAAGGGGAGGGGAATGTTCACGGGCTTCTCGAACATCGATGTGGCAAGTCTACTGCTAACTGGAGTAAAAAAATTGTCTCGATGTATTTTCTCCTGTCGTTTGCTTGTACTTACAGGCATTTATATTAGCCAAATCAAGGGTATTGAAAAATACTTGGAGAGGCCATCTGCAAGATTTGGATTTCGTGGTATATTTCCTCGCAATCTGATCGGTCATGCCTAATTTTTCCTCGGATAAATTCCAATTGGTTCTTCCATTGTGCGTGACCTTATACGGTTCATAACATGGTGGTCAATTATCAACTAAAATGCAGCCTTCATAATACGACGTTTTGCATATCATCTTGAGTCTACTTCTTGTCTAAAAAAGTTATGAAGCAGTAATCTTCCAGGTATATATACCACCTATTTGTATTTCTTTCCAAATAGATCCATCAAACGCAATATGCTGTTAATTTTTTTTCTATTTCTTCTTCAGAACTTGAGAGTAATCTCATTCTTTCTCATCCACAATGTATATTCACAAAGTTTATTTCTTCATTATCAGTATATGTACACATATTCAATCTCATTGTCTAATAGATCATTACATTTCCAACCAGTATATCTTATTTCAGAAAATACATCTTCATCAATTTTCGGAAACTCTTCACCCTATATTATTTATACTTTCTAAGAACTTGTACTATCCTCATTATTTTGACATTCTTCTGGTTAGAAAGAAACCTGTATTAGTAATGGATTTCTGTATGAGTATGGATAAAATATAAGCTACCTACCAATACTTTTGGTTTTTGGTTTTTTTTTCTTACACTAAAATGCTACTTCCGATCTAAACTTTTAGGTACTTCCTTGAAATTTTTATTCACAGTTACTTTGATCGAATTAACAACGCAACAATCTTTGTAGAAATGGAAAAAATGTTGAATATGCATGTACAAAAAAATTTCTGATCCGATAACCTTAAAAAGCAATAAATTATTTGCCAAAAAACCGTTTGTGGTAAATAACGGTTTACTACAATATTACTCAAAATTAGCAAAATACATATAAAAATTACAGTATATTTTACAGTATATAGTATAGTAATTATAGTATATAGTATGGTTTTTTTGTACGAAATTTAAATAGGAAAAGTCATGAAGTCAAATGTAAAAAAAAGCGGTAAGATGATCACATTTTCTATTAAAAAGTTTAAAACCGGTCTTATGACCGGTTTTGGTATTTTGGTGTCAAATGCATGTACGGGAGTCTTAAAAACAAAATTCACTAATAAGTTTCTTTCTTTTAAGGCGTTTGGTACCAACTTCAAATTTTTTTTTATTTTTTTTAATATTTGATATTTGGTTTTTAATTTTTTTTAAAAGGTTAATTTTTAAATTAAAAATTTCCCATAAAAAAATTTTTAATTTGTTGCAAAATGTTTGAAAAATTTAAAGTTTTAAAATTTTTAAAACTTTTTTAAAACCCCTAAGGCTTTTAAAATATGTTTCTTTTCTTTCAATTTTTTTTTTTCCAAAAATACCTTATAATATACACATAAAACTGTGAATGGGGTTTTTTTTGCTACTGTTTTAATTTTTTTAATTTTTTTTTGTTAAACTTTCAAAAATTTTCGAAAAACATTTAAATTTTTATTTTGAAATTTTTTTTTGAAAAAAATATTTAAACATGTTAGAGCTAATTCAATGCACAGTTTTACAAAACATACATTTCGAAACATGTATAAAAAGTTTCAAACCCTTACTTCAATTATCAAAAACCCTTTGGGGGTTTTGAATAACAGTGAATTAAAAAATTCAACATGGAAAAAAAAATGATTTTAAAAAGTTTTCATTTTTTAAATAGCATGATAAAAATTTCCCCAATAATCTGAAATTTTTTATGTAATGTTAATTAGTTTGTTTCAAACTCTTACCAAAAATTTTTTTTAAATTTAAAAGAAAAAAAAGAATATACGTATAATGAATATATAAAAAAAAAGGAAAAAATTTCATAAAACATTATCTTAACAATTTTTAAAAATTCCACACAATTTTGGTTTATTTCATGCACAGTTCTATATTACTATAATAAACAACATGTACACAAATATTCATACTTTTTTTTTCCAAAATTTTAAAAAAGCCTTAAAATATATTCACAAAATCCATAGGTTTCCAAATTTACTCGCAAATAAGCTTTTTTTGCAAGTATTACATAAGTTTTTTTTAAAAAGATTTGTTAATGCATTTTTATCAATAAAAACGTATTTTGGGAAATCTGGATATACCAGTATTTTTTTCACCCAAACGAGAAAAAGTATTGCATTCTTCAAGTTTTCACCCCTGTTAGTGTTTTGAAACCCCTGAACGTCTTAGCATCGAAAACCCCCCTTTTTAAAAACTTTCGTTGTGGGCGATTTAGTATTTTTTTAGGCCTAGGCATGTTAAACTTTTGGAGAAATCCCAAATTCCCTTGTCGTAAAGCCCTTTTTTACTTTCAGAACACAGGTACAAAAATATAGTTAAATTTGTAGGAACAGAACTTCGAAAAAAGCAGTAGAATAACTCTCATATAACAAACAAAACAATTTTTTTTTATTTCAGTTTAAACACTCCAGCGGGAGTAAAAAAAAAAATTTGTTCCTTATTTATCAGGCTTTTTTTTGCGACGACCGAAAAAAGGGCGTGGCCTTTTTTAGCTACTGACATCGCAAAAAAGGATAAATAACTGAATAAAAATATAGATACAACTCTGAAATTTTGCAGACACATTAGAAGGATTAAAGCATCATATAACCAATAAAAAAAAAATCGATAGTTTGATGATTTTTTGGGTACCCTATCCCCCAAAATTGTGTATATCTGATTTACAGATCCCCGTACATCCAAAAAACATGAGGTTGAAATGTCAACTTCATGTTCGGGGTACTATATTCAAGGGGGAGGAAAGCCTTTTGGGACTCCATTCTCTTTTCCACCCTTTTGAAGATTGACATCGACAAACGGTATCAACTCGTCTACACCCCGGGTGTATAGGATTCAAGCACCGTTATAAAAATAATACCGACAATGAATTTCGTGATCATAACTAAGCAGCTTACTATGGCTACATTTTAATCTATGAAAACATCAACTAATCCCCCCTCCGCTTATGGTTAACGACGCTGACTGCTAGCCGATGGGCCTGGGTTCGAATCCTGGGAAAATATGGATGTTGTAAATGTATAGTGCCTTCGTGGCCCCGGGGGTGATTTCAACAGCCGTCGATTAAGTTCTCTCTGAGGTTGGTGGAAGGGGGGAGTGGTTGGGGGCCCTGGCTCCTCCAGGGATTTCCATCAACTTTTGGGGGGCCAATGCCCTCCCCTTTTTCCGGGCCCAGGAATATTCTTCTTTTAAAATCTAATCAATTTTATTCCCTCTCTATTCTGGCTATTAAACTCTCATACTAAAAATTTCCCCTTCCCCCCCCTTTCCCAAACCCCTCTGAGCAAAACCCCCCCCTT